>PVJH01002441.1:0-169017 GCA_004026705.1 Nesogale talazaci | reverse complement strand
TACCACAAAAAATTAAACAAACAACCCAAACTCACTCCCATTGAGTCAAGTTCAAAGCATAACAACCCTGTAAGTGCTCTTGTGGGCTTCTATGACAGTGAATCTTTAAGGGCATGGACAGTATTTCCTTTCTCCCTCAGAGTGCCTGGTAGTTTTCAATTACTGGCCTTGTGGTTAGCAGGCCAACATGTCTCTGTCTGGGTGAAACAGATGGGCAAATAAGATTTTGAGGCTCTGACATTTGGAAGACAGAGCTACATTTTATTTTGAAACTGAATGGACAGCTCGGAAATAACTGTGATGTTCTTTCCTGATACTGGTATTATTTCATGTTGACCCTGAAATGCAAATGCTGGCTAAAAACTGCATTGTGAAAATCTTATGCTGGAATGCATAACTTTTATAGCATTTAAATATTCCTGAGACTTAAGCTTACACACAAGTGCACTTATAGACCTGAAGTTGTTCTGAGGTGCTTGTGAGGGACTAACCCTCCTGGCTTCAGTGTTGTCTCCTGAAATGCCATTTGTGACATGTGTTTATGCAACTGCATAGCATCTTAGAGTTGCAAGAGACTATAGCAATGATCTCTTCTGAATGCAGAAATAGTCAACACACCAGGAGAGAGCAAATGGTTAAAATGTATTGAAAATTATAGTACCTCTTAAGGAGTATTTTCATGTGAATTTTTAGTTTTCAAAATACTTAAAGCATAGGATAGTATTAGATCCTTAAAATGAAATCTAGAATGTGCAGCAAAGATGAAGTTATCTTTACTTTATATTTAAGAATGCTGAGGACTAACCAGAGGAGGAATTAACTGCGCAGTCACATTAGGCGCCCCATTGAGGCCCTAAGGGGTGGGAGTGCTTGGATTCTTCATCTGCTGCAACTCACCACCTTAAAGCTTGTCTACAGCTCTTCCCCACAGAGGCACGTGTTGTATGTCAGCATGTGAAGTGTGAATGATCACGCTGCTAAAATTTTATGACTACTCGTTGGGCATTTAAACAACAAAAAAAATGTATGAAGAAAATAAAATACCGATTCTCCAAATGATTCTTTTAAAGTTGCCTTAGGTTAGGTTGGGTTGAGATACAAAATCAGAGACTCAGGGCTGAGCCCCGGTGGCGCAGTGGTTGTGTGCAGGACTGAGGCCTACTGGGTTGGCGGTTCAAATCCAGCAGCAGCTCTCCAGGAGCAAGGCTGGGCCTCCTACTCCTACCAAAGGGCAGTGATGCCCCCCACCCCCCAAAAATCAGTGATTCCTACACGTTTCATAAAGAACTTTGTCCCTGCCAAGTTCAAATCTAATCCATGGGCCTGATGCTAGTCAAAACACTCTTCAGACTCCTGTAGTTTCAGGCCAATAGTGAACTCCTAAGATGAATAGGGAAGCAGGGAGACCGTTAGCTGATGAGTAAAGGGTCACACACATCTGTAGGACACTGACAACTCTCTGGGTAGACAGCCTACATGTGGCCACTCCTAGAGGCAGGCAGACACAGCGTTTCAACAACTAGGTAGGGTTAGGGTTGAAGGGAGCGGGGCAGTTCCCAAGGTCTCTTTTATGGAAAGGCCACACTATCAAGGAGGCCTCATCAACAATGACCTAAGTGATTGGTTGGACTCCACCCCTACCTCTGCACAGGTGCATGTTAACATAAAACCCAACAGCCACAATAGTTTTTCTCAAAGGTATCACATTTGAGTTACACTTGTCACCTGGTGAAGTGTACATCTTGAGATTGCTAGCGAATCAGATTTCTCCAAATGCAATTACCTCCATGTCACATCAACACATTGACAACACTTGCGCGAGTCTCTCATTCCTCTTAACAATGTTGTGTTTCCTGTACACATCAGAGGATGCCTACAGAGTAGAGAAAAATCCTGAATTAACTAAATGGTTAGTTAAAGACCTCTTGAGCAGTGTTAATGTTGCAGACAATATGGTATGTGGAAGAGACACAACAATGAAACTAACAGAGTTCCTGGCTGAAGAATCTAGGTCTTTCAGATGAGAATGGGTGTATGCAGTGATAATGGAAGCACACAATCAGTGCACAGAGAATCTTCTAAGTTGCAAGTGAAACTAGTGGGGTGGTGATATGGATGGTAAATATTTCAGAAAATATTTGAATCCAGGAATTGGCCAAGTTAACCAAGAAAAGATAAGAGATCGGGGTACTGAAATAGATGGGGAAAGGTTTACAGTGTACAGTGAACTAAGCAGGAGGTGGGAGGATGAAGCTACAATTGATTTGGTTTTCCTGGAGTACAGTATTGATCAGAGAGTGAGGAAGTTATGAAGAAAGATAAGAGTGAGATCATGGGGAATCTTGAGTCATCTTAAGTAGCCTAGACAATCTCTGCAAGGATTTTAGGTAATGCTACATGATAATGAAGTTTACATCTTAAGAAAATGAATTAAACAACTGTGTGGAACTTACCACTTTAAAAAAAAAACAAAGACAGAGTGAAGAGAGATAATTAGGACACCAAATAACACCACCAATGAGACCTTGAATCAAAGTCAGGGGGATGGAGATGGCACAAAGCAGACCACACCGGAGAACAAAATACTCAGAAGTAAAATCTATATAATCTGCTTACTGGTTAATTTAGAAAGTCACAGATAGAGAAAGGGACAAAGTTTCAAGCTTTGTGTACTATAGAGAAAGGGACAAAGTTTCAAGCTTTGAGTACTATCCAGACAGGATGAACGTTTAGCTTTTTAAAAACTGCTGACAGTTCAGTATCTGGAACATTGAGTTGATGTTATCCAACAGGCATCCAAGTAGAATAATTCAGCAGACCGCTATATAAATGAGTCTGAAACATGAGAGAGTTGTATAGGTTTCCAACAAAATGTTGAGAAATCATTTAGCATACAATTGTTTGCTGGCTGAAGCCTAGAGAAGGTTAAGATCACATGGAATCAGAGAACAGTAAACTGAAGTCAAGAAAACCACTCACCATTGCCATCTGACCCTCGACAGGATTTCTGAGGAGCTCTGGTGGTGTCATGGTTACAAATGGGGGGCTGCCATTCACCTGGTTGGCAGTTCAAAACCACCAGTAGCTTCAGAGACTAAAACTTGTCTTTCTACACTTGTAAAGAGTTACAGCCTCAGAAACCCACATGGGGTCATAGGAGTCAGCATTGAATCAATATAAGTGAGTTTCATTTTGTTTTTCTCTATACAGGGTTTCTGAGGCTGTAATTATTATGAGAGCAGATAGCCTAATTTTTATTCTACAGAGTGGGTAGAGACTCTGATCTGCTGACCCTGCCACGAGCAGTGCAATTTGTAACACACTATGCCACCAGGGCTCCTTAGAAGGAAAGAAGGTATACATAGCATATATATGGTGCAAGAAATAGAACACAATACAAGAAAGTAGGCTATACCATAAATCAGAAGAATTAAAGAGTTAAATAAGAGACATAAAATTTGTCAGGTGGCCTGAAAAAAATATCTTCCAAGCGTGTCAGCTAAAAGGCCCTGCATGGTCATAAAAGAGTTGTTTTAGGGGAATGCATATACTGAATCCTTGTCACAGTAAATCAATGCAGGAGGGAAAGATGGCAAGAAAACAGAATGTATGTCAAACACATCATGAACATTTCCTTGAGATTGAGCATAAGAGATT
The DNA here is from genome assembly GCA_004026705.1 of Nesogale talazaci. Classification (NCBI taxonomy): domain Eukaryota; kingdom Metazoa; phylum Chordata; class Mammalia; order Afrosoricida; family Tenrecidae; genus Nesogale; species Nesogale talazaci. Next base: position 165,360 of record PVJH01002441.1, on the reverse strand, counting down.
CAGGATTGAGCATAACTAAGAAGACTAAATATTCCCCTATGCTCTTCTGTTTGCAAAGGGTAGACTATATTTTCCAATGATATCAATCAATAAGGCTCAAAAAGATATATACCATGGGTCTATATACCTTGTTATATTTGAATTTTGGAGTCTCCAACACAAGGATAACTTTTCAAAAATATATTGAGAACATGTTGAGAGAGCAGCTGTCATATTTAAAAGGGAACTGGGGAATGTTCCTACATTTGCCTAATGGGATGTCACTCTGGTTTACTCATAGAGTCCACAGAGGAGCTGAAAGTCCGAAGCCACAGCACGGAGCCCATACCAAAGCTGGACAGCAAAGAGAGAGGGCATCATGGGACATCCACCTCCAGAGAGCCTGGAAAAGCTCAGGAATGGGATGGGACCCCAGGACCACCAGTGGTGACCAGTAGACTGGGAAGGTCCTCCGTGAGCCCCACCTTGTTAGCAGGAACCCACAGTTCAGGTAAGAGCTGTCCTGGTCCACCCGAATCCCTTCAGAGGTCTTCAGAAACAGCTTCCACACAATTGTCCGAGGACAACGGCTACCTAAGCTTTTTCTGGTATTTATAGTTACACCATCCCAACGCATGACAGCTCCATGAATATTGGAGTGGTGTTCTGTCCCACGGGGTCTTCAAGGGTTGGTTTTTGAGAAGTAGATCAGTACACCTTTCCTCCAGTAGCTTTGCATAGTTTATATCCCCCCCCACCCTTTGGTTAGCAGCTGAGAATGTTAATGTTTTACACCAGCAAATAGTTTCCCTCTACTTAGAGAAGCAGTCTTTCCATATGTACCAGTGAATATGATAATAAAGTGCACTCCAGGGGAAACATACTCCATGATGCGACTTCTTGGTGTGATCCAGCACGGCAAACACCATAACTCCACAGCATCTGGCTAATCTCATCAAAAAATATCTAGAGTCTTTATCTGAAGTTCTTTCGACTTGCAGATTTGAAGTTATTTAGAGGTTATACACTACTTGGTTGAAAAATAATAAGTCAAGGAAGATTGACCATTTAAAGCTCATAAAGAATCTCACCAGTTTCAATTTAAAGTGGAAATGCCTATTCCACATGGATAAGAGAAATATTGCTGGGAATTACTTTGTGTTTGCATGTTTGTTTGCTTGAATCCAGGTTGTATATCACTAATGAAACTAAGTCCACTTTTTTTTCCTTTTTCTTCTTTACTTTAGTAGCCACTCAGACCAAGTTTTAGATTTGACATTTTTTTTTTTTAGATCTGTCATTTTTAAAAGTAACTTATGTATTCTTTGAACCACTGAATTAAATGCTGGGCTCACAGAAAACTGTCAAGTCAGATAAATAACATGTGATCACAAATCCTCTGTAGTGTTCAGATGTATGCTTTGTAAACGTGTTAGCACGTTGAAGAAAAGACCAATCCTTTTAATGTTCTTTTTCAAATCATTTATTTCTCTCAGAAAGCAATTGACAGGGTTTGAAACTATGGAATCTGACAGTGATGAGCAAGTTAAAATGGAGCAGGTGGAATAAGTCTCTATGTTTGGGAAAGAGAAGTTTCTGGAACCATATCCAGGCAGACACCAAGCAACAGCTTCCTCCGTCATAACCTACCATGTACATCTGTGATGGTGAAACCCTAAGAGGCATTGTTTGATTCAGTGATAAAACTGCTTCCACCCATGCAGGAAACCATGGTTTGTTTCTCAGACAGTACACTTCAGGCAGAGCTGCCATCATTGGAGCCTGACTGGTGACTTTGAAGCTGAACACATGTCTGTGGAACTGTCTAATTAAGGAAAATTAGAAAGAAAGGTATCAGGATCAACTGTGAAAAATCAGCCCATAACCACTACCACCCCCCTTCTGATCTGCAACTGGTCATAAGGATGGCACAGGGTCTGGCTGAGTGTTTTTCTGTGTATTTGAGGAGTTGTGTGCTAGGAATGTACTCAATGGCAGTGAACAAAAACGTGGAAAGCCAGGTTAATAGCATGGGTCCAAATCTAGAGGAAGAACGTGTGAATGTAATGGAAACTGAAAAGCATGCTTTTGACCATCAAATAGGCATAGCGATGCTGTTGTTAGATGCCCTGGAGTTCTGACTCCTAGCTACGGGTGAAAAAACGCAAAGCAATGAAGGGAAAAATGAGTACTTCACAGGAAAAATAAAACCACTCCAATGAACACTGACATTTTAAACATTTTATTTTGATGTAAGTGGAAGTAACAGAGCAATTTAGTTTTCCAAGCAATCCTTTTATTCAAATCATTTCTGGACTCTGATTACAATCCCACAATGTGACAGCATTCTCTCTATTTCCTTGCTGGGTTTCCTGTTGTTATTAGTCTGACTTCCCCCTCCCTCATTACCTTCTCTTCTTTTATTCTGAGCAAAGGCTGCCCTTTGGGTTTCCCTATACTTGACTACTCTAAGGAGTGCATTACTCAAGCATTTATTTTAGAGGCCAATCTATTATGTGACTGAAAGTTGACCTCTAAAAGTGTCCTAACTTTCAAGAAAGAAGATCATTTTAAGAAGGAGGTTTCTTCCAGGACTTTCATGCCAGTTCATTCTGGCCTTTTTAACTAATTTATTTATCTTTCAGATCAATTTATTAGAACTTAAGTCAGTCATCATGTCATTCAATAGTTCTGTGTATCAAGCCCTGTTGCATGATCACTGCCACAAAGCATTTTCTTCCTTCTTGTCCTCCTTGATATCAGATCCCCATCACTCCCCCACCACTGTCTACTCACCAGGAATCCTTATTTCAGTCATTATCTCCACAGTTCACATAACCCCCAGTTCATATAGGTTCAACCTAGAGAAATACATCACAGAGGGTCCAGAATACTTCCAATAATAAAATACAACTTAGAAAATCTGTTTTTTGAAAAAACATAAAACATAAAAAACCAGATCAAACTCCAAGTGTGCTGAAAGGGAGATCAAATGATAAGTTTTTAGTAATCCGAGTCATAGTTTTCATTTTTTATCTGCTATAACCATCTCTCTAATATTCTCTGATCACCAGGTTCTGCTCACCCCCACCCCCCCCTCAGTTATGACCAGGGGGAGAGATCACTAGAGACTTACTCTATATTAAATGCTGAGAATGCCTTTTGAGTTTCCACTATTATCCACAGTCTTCTTCAAACTAGAATTTCAAAATTTAAATTCTGGTACCACTCCCTTCTTTGGGATTTAGATTATATCATCCACAATCTTTGGATCACCATGGATGGTGTGCTTTTTCCATGTGAACTTGATTGACTAGTTGATGTGTCACTTAGATGGCTGCTTGCTTGAAAAAAAAGTCTTTCAGGACCATAGACACTATTCATTCTGATAGCTGGGCACCATCTAATTCCTTCACCACACTTTGCTATAACACCCATATATATATATTTTTGAATTTTATCCAACCTTTTGTTACCCATTTTAACCTGAACCATATAGTGTGGTTATAACCAGAGTGATTAGTGAATAGACACCAACTATTTCTTCTGGTCTCCTTTTATAGTAGGCTGTGACTCAGACATTAGTGTTTTTTAATCATTTTTAGGACAAATTCATTGCATAGTGCCATGACATTGCATAGTGTGCTTGCATCAAGCATTATTGTATAATTGCTACCACAATCATTTCAAAGTGTTTTCTTCCTTTTAAACTCCTTGACATCAGCTCCCTCTTATCCCCCATCTCCTCCCTGTACTCCTGGGAACCCTTATTCTAGTTATCAATCCTGGGTTTCATATGCCAAAGAACATAGAAAAATGAATAACAAATATTATAGAAGAATAACAAATATTATAAAGGTAAAGCCCAATATTAAAACAAAGCAGAACATAGTTATCTGGGCTCATTACATCCGTAAGTCATGGTTTCCTTCCTGCTCCTCTGCTCCCAATGGGAAGGCTGCAACAGTTTTGTCTTACAAGGCCCTCCATCAGAAGCATTATCCAATCCAGAAGCTATTCATCAGACTAACCTGTAAACATTGTCTTTGTCAACTATGTTTTCTGTTTGACCAAACCTTCCTTAAGATCATGGCCCTAAATCTTCGAGTCCAGCTGTTCAGTCTCAGCAGTAGTTTCTGTAACCCCTATGTGTTCTATTATATATATCAGTATACTTACAATAGTTATAAATATGTAGACATATCTACAACCATATATATGCAGTTATACCACATGCTCCCAGACCTTCCTCACCTATCCATCTATTCAGCTCACATATATACCAATGTGACTACTGAAAAAAGAATCAACGTTAGTTATTATTGATGCTGCAAGATTTTATGTGTTGTCATATTTATCATAAACTCAAAAATCAAACAAAGTCATTTCTGTCGAATTGATGCTGACTCCCAGTGACTGATAGAATAGGATAGACCTGCCCCCGCAAAGTTCTAAGATTGTAGCTCTTTATGGGAACACAAAGCCCCATCTTTCTCTGGAGGGACAGGTGGTGATTTTGTGCTGCTGAGCATGTGGCTGGCAGCCCAACTCATATGCGTTCAGAAGCCAGGCTCTTTGCGTATTCATTTACATAGTTTTCTTGTATTTGTGCATACCCCTCTGTGTCTTTCTTTGACTTGCTCACATTGTGCTGCCTTCCCCTAGACTGGGCATTGCCTTTTGCTTGCCCGGAATCATGTGTCTACTATTCAGTTGGCAATTCTCCTCCCTATATAAGAATGTTTCCATGTATATATTTTTCATGACTTTTAATAGCAGCCTCATACAAAATCTGTTCTTTATGATTTACTGATTTCATTCGGCACAGTGTCCCCCAGAGTCATCCATGGTATGAGATGTTTTGCAAGTCATCATTATTGTTTACCATTCCATTGCATATATGAAACTCAGTTCGTTTATCTATTCATGTAGATTATTTCCATGTTTTGTCTATTGTGAATATGTGTACTGAACAAGGATATGTTCATATCACAGACCTTATTTCTCTAGGTACAGGCGTTCTCACCCTTCCTAATACCATAACTCTTTTTTTTCCACATCACTGCTCTGGTGGGAGCAGGAATCCCAGCCTTGCTCCTGGAGAGCTGCTGCTGGATTTGAACCATCAAGCCTGTGGGCCGCAGTCCTGCACACAACCACTGCACCACCAAGGCTCAATGTATAACTCTTTAATATAGTTCCTCATGTTGTGGTGACATCCCCCTCCCCCCCAACCACAAAGTTATTTTAGTTGCTACTTCATAGCTATAATTTTCCTACTGTTGAATTGGGCAACTCCTGTGAAAGGGTTGTTTGACCACTCCAAAGGGGAGAGACCACACAGATTGAGAATCACTGCTCTAGGATATAAACCCAAAGTAGGTTGAGGACCACTGCTCTAGGTTCTAAACCCAAGGTAGGTTGAGAACCACTGCTCTAGGTTCTAAACCCAAGGTAGGTTGAGAACCACTGCTCTAGGTTCTAAACCCAAGATAGGATTGCTGGGATTGTGTGCTATTTCTATGTCTAGTTTTTTGAGCAAAGGTCATACTACTTTGCAGACTGGCTATGGCATTTTACCATCCCACCACATCTTTACAAGAGGTCCAATCTCCCCGTATTAGCATTTCTTATTCATGTTTTAAAATGAATGCCTTTATTATTCGGGTAAGATGGAGGACAATGACTTTCACCATTCACATTGGGCATGGATTTTTAAAAAGTATGTGATTTGTACTTTAACTGGAAGAATATTTTATGAATGTTGACCAAATACTCATTTTCTGAAGAATGAAATACACCAGCTTCTATTGTGATCAGAAATATTATTTTTATTAAAACTTTAAACATAAATAGATTTCCTTATATGTATGAGCTACTATTGAACAAGAGCTCATCCTTATGTATAGGTGTTCATAGTCTAGTCCAGGCAGACAAATCAATGAATATAATAGTGTGTGCTACCTACAAAAGGGAGTTAAATTAGAAATCAGTTTCTGAAAGGGTATTATTTAGGTTGGAATGATCAAGGGCATTGGTGGATAAAATAAAGCCTATTTGATGAGCTAACCTTTGATATACAGGTTGAAATAAGTAGAATCACTATCCACAAACATGAAAAAGGAAGGGCCAGTCTTCTGGATTAAAAGAAGGAGGAGGAGGAGAAATGCCTGAAAATCTATGAGAGAAATTAATGGAAAAGAATTTGGTAAAGATTAAAGAAACTCTCAGGATGGGTTAGGATCAGATAGCAAGAATCCTAAAGGTCTATATGTATTAGTTAGAAGTGTTATTTGCTGTAGAGTATTAATTAACAAAGATTTCTATTACTGTAAAGCATTACAGTCTTGGAAATCTACAGAGGGAGTTATATACTGTCCTAAGAGTTAGGATGAACTCAATGATACTGAGCTGAATTTTAAGCAATAAAGGCCTTTGCTGATTTGCATGCTTCCTTGTGTAGAAGGTACCCTGGTGGTGTAGTGGTTATGCATCGGGTTTCAATCAGGCAATCCAAAACCACCAGCAACCCCTTGGGAGAAAGACTGGGCTTTCTTAAACAGTGACAGTCTCAGAAACCCTTAAGGGCCCACTACGAATCAGCATTGACTCAACGACAGTGATATTGGCTTTTCTTTTCTGTCCTAGTTTAGAAATAGGTAGTTAAAGGTATCTTGTAGATGCTTTGTGATTGTATCATGGACTTGGAGACTCTTTTGATTTCTGAGCTCTCTTATCCTGCTACCCTGCATAATTCTATGCACTTATTTACTATAATGGCCATGGGTGTAATGCTTCTTTTTTAATATGACTAATCAGAAAAGGGAAATGTCATTTGGATCCATCAGTGAATAAAGAAAAATGGAATTTCAAGAATGTATAAAGGGCTCTTCAAGAGACTGCCTAATACCTGGGTACAGAATCCATATTCGATTAGTAGGTAGAAGAGGGGACAATATTGCATAAGCAGTGGACAGTATCTACCATGGTGATTAGGGTTGAATCTCTATCTGATATATATTTGGCAATTATTTAACCTCTCTTTAAGATGGGCATTGTTGGGTGGTGCAAACAGGATATGGCACTTGAGGGCCATCTGGAAGGTCAGAGGTCTGTGCCTGAGATACCTGAGAAGAAAGAGCTGCTGATCTAAGTTTGAAATGTCCACACTGACCGTCTTCCATACCACGATTATGCTTTGTCACACAGGGGATCACCTTGCATCGCAGATGACTCAATGAAACCTGTTGTGCCAGATAGAGAGGATGTTTTTCAGTTCTCATCATAGAAGATCCAATAAATACCTCAAAGTGTTAACATGAGTATCTGGGAAGATGTTTATAAGACAGAGATAAGCATGTATAAGTTATGGAGCAAGATTCTGAAGGAAAATCTAGGACTTACCTTTGTAGGCTTAGAAGTTCTATAGGACCATCGTTTGAGAAACCAGTAGAAAATGGAAATTATATGCCTGGATCTACACAGATTTAGTGAGGTTAGACACTTAAAAAAACTTTTGGAGTGGTGAAAACTCTTGGAATCTAGAATTCTAATAGAAATCATAGGAGAACAGTAACTAAGATGGGAAGAAACTGAGAATGGAATCTGTAGGCAAGGGGAAAAATAATCTGTGAAATGAGAGTAAAAGAATTAGCAGAATATGTGATTAATCTTCTACTGAACACAGATTAACAGGGATCTTCTAAGAAATTCAAATCATAGAAAGAATGCATGCTATATTATCAATTTTGGTCCTCTACATCTCTCTTGCACATACTGCCTACTCACTTTTCTATCCATAACTTTCTTCTCCACTTTCCCTATTGTTGCCTTTGTATATTTCTATGTGTGTTTCTGTCTCTGTTTCTCTCTCTCTCGCTCTCATTCTATCAGACTCATGCACACACATACTTCTATCAGTCACAGACTATTGGTTCCCCAAAAGTAGTTTAGTCACTTGAAATGGTTGTTCTAAACAGCTCTTTTGAGGAATGGAGGAATTGCTGAAGTAAAGCAAATGTGTCAGGAGATCTCCATTCTAATTAACATTACCACTGGTTGTTTTGGTACTTTATTAAAGTCACTGTTGTTTAGTAAATCAGAAATTCCCCAGAGGGTGATTCTAGAAGGCAGGGGAGGATTGGGACTCAGATGTGTGTGGAAATAATGGGAAAAGGTGGGGACATTATACAAGTGAATATGGTATTAACAAAAACCCAGATTTTAATCACTCAATATATCAACAAATATTTTCCATGCTTCTTGTATTCAACTCTGTTATGGTTTCTGTGGGACACAAGTGTTTATGGTTTCTGTGGGATACAAGTATGTACAGACATGCACACACATTCCCATGGGCCAAAGAAAACATGGTTTCTACCACTGAAAGATCTTCCTTCATTTCCTCAGCAAACAAAATCATTGAACATAAGAATCATTAGATTACTATTAAATAGATTATTGCTGTGGTTGTTTACTACTTACTAATCATTTGCAATCACTCAGAACTGAAAAACAGTGCAGACTCAAAACTAATATAAAGTTTAAAGGGAGACATTGATTTATAAACCAAGATTATATAATTTTTATCATTTAAAAAAGGAATTAAAATGGAAATTTCCATCAACTGTTTGAAGCCCTCTCATTCCAAATATTTTAATAATTAGTGAAGTAGAAAGATGCAAAGAGAACTTTTCAGATGGGCTAAATTGGGGGAACATAGGCAGAGTTAACCACCCTGGACTTGGCGGGGTGTAAAGGAGCATTTTTGTCTGAAAACAGAGGAGTGAGTCTGAAGAATCTTGACTTCTAAGAAAAACAGCATAATACTTACATATGTGACATAATTTATACCATAAAGTTTAAATCTAAGCAAGGGGAAAAGCCTTGGGTATGGGCTTTGGATATGGAATGATCTTGATATGACATTTGCTTTTGTGTGTGTTAAACTCATATTCTGTTGTTCTAAGAAAGTCTACCATGGACCACAGCCTGAGGTAACTTAGGCAGGCAAGCAGATTATGCTGCTGAATGAAACACGAGTGTATTGCAACCACTTTTGGGGGGTCAAACAACCCTTTTACAGGAGTTACACAATTCATAACAGAAGCAAAATTACAGTTCTGAAGTAGCAATGAAAATAATTTTATGGTGGAGGGTGGTCAACACAACATGAGAAACTGTATTAAAGGGCCGTGAGCATTAGGAAGATTGGAAACCACTGTTCTAAACAAACACATTTACCTAGCATAATAAGCAATTCTAAATTTTGTTTATTACACCAAGCCATGCTTTTTCTCCATTTTTTCTTGTTCTTTGAATGCTATTCTAGATTGAATTGAGTCATCCTAAAAGATATCCAAAGCTCCAGCCTATCACACCTGTGAAGGTGAACCTATTTTTGAGAAGTAGAATTTTTTGCTGATGTCATCAATTAAGTTAACGTGAGAGCAGGGTGAGTCCTAATCTTACATGAATGAGTCCTTTCCCAAAGGGAGGCTGTATGAAAGAGACAGACAGGAAGGTGGTCCAGATGAAGGTGCATCTCTAGGCCAAGGAGCGTCTGAGATTGTAAAAGTTGGAGACAATAAAGGATCTTCCTCTAGCAACTTTGAAGGAAGCATGATTCTGTGGAAATCTTGCCCTATTTTCTAGAGTAAACAGATAATAAATTCTTGCTTTCCTAAGGAATTGAAATGGTCAGGATTGAAGTGATCAACTGATCTTATTTGTATATAAATTCAATCATCATCAAAACGAAAGTCAACAAATCAAACAATGTAATGCATTTGGGGTGAATCTGATGCACAGGATCCCTTTAAAGAGTTGAAAAGAAAAGATGTGACTGAAAGCTAAGGAGTACCTGGTGATATTTTTATTTGGGGGGGCTCATATAGCAAACATTTTTGGAAGCACCACAGAGTGCAAAAAGAACAAATATATCTCTTCTAGAAGGCAGCATAACCAGACTGCTCCTTCGAGACAAGGATGGCTAGCGTTCTGTTCTTCTCACATACTTTGGACATATTATCAGGAGAGAATGGTCCCTGGAAAAGGACACGATACTTGGTAAAGTAGAAGGACAACAAAAAGAGTGAACTCCCTCAGAATGATAGATTGACACAGTGGCTGCAACAATGGGCTCAACTTAAAAATGGTGAGAATGGCTTCATTCTGTTGTACATGGGATCATTATGAGCTGGAACCAACTCTGTGCCAGCAACCAACAGCAATCAGGAGAGACCAGTTCCTGGGACAGGAACTTCATACTTGTTAAAGTAGAAGGTCAATGAATGAAAGAACGTTGAGGAGAAGCATCGACACATTAACCACCAGAGACTTAGAGCAACAATTGTGAGGATCATGAAGGATTGGTCCGTGTTTCTTTTGGATGTACATAAGGTGACTCTGAGTTGGAACTGACTCAAAGGTAACTAACCACCACTCAAACTACACAATGGATGCTAGTTTGTTATTATGATCCTAGGATCTTAATATAAAGCCTTTCCGATGAGCTTGTATATGTTCCTTGTTTTTCTAGCAGCATAGGGACTGAGACCAGTTTCTTTCCAGCATTCTCTGAACAGTGGAAGCAATGAAAGCAACTGCTGAATCCCCCATAGAACTCCTATGAGTACATTCTCTTGTAAGTTGACAAACATCAGGACAGAGTGATGGGAAACACCAGTGACCTGGAAAGCTGAGGAGGCATTTCAAAGAGACGAAAGCAAAACAGCATCGGCTGGTGGTTCCCATGAGAAATGTGCATCCTATGTTCTAAGAATTCACTCATTCATTTTATGTGAGATCTCTTACATTTTAAATGTAAATCAATTTCTTAAATTAATGAGTTTTCTGTCTAGGTAAGAACTGGAGGCTGAAAATTTGCATTTTCAGATTCCCGAATTCAAGCAACAATCCTTTTGGTTGAGATTTGGATTTGATTCAGAAGCCCTGGTTATGTATGGTAGAAGCAACAAATCCAAAACATGCCTGGCCCTCTTGGATTTGTTTTCAATAGTTCCCTTGGATAGCTGTTCTTGAGTAAGGATAGGGATTTGAGAAAGGCAATTGCCTTTGTCCAGAAAGAAGCAGATTTTAAACTCTGGGTGGTTGGTGGAGACCCGGCATTCTCTGAACAGTGCAAGCAGCTGTTGAATCCCCCATAGAGCCCTGTGGACATGATAGGAGCTCTGCAGTGAAGGGAGGACATGAGAGACCAAGTCTGCAGAGGACTGCCTACGGTTCTAATCTCCAAAAAACAAAATGCTGACTTTCCAGTAATAACCAGAGTCAGCGAGACATTAGTAAGATCTTATTATTTATCCTGTTCTTTAGAAAAGAGCTGAGCCTTCCCATGCCAATTACAGGAGAACATTCCCCACCAATTGATCAGAATGTGATTTTGGACACGGGTTGAGTTTCATTTACAGACAACCAAGAAATATGTCATTTCTTATACATCTTGTTTACAGAGTAAAAATTATATTATTATAGACGTATACATAATGTATGGTACAATGGTTAATAATTCAATGCTTGATTTTCAGCGGATTTGTTTTTAAATCCTCATCCTGTCATTTATTGTTGTGATATAGGGCATGTCCCTTCATCTAGCTGAAATTCACATGTCTGTGCTTTAAATTTATAAGTGGATAATAGATACAAGGTAGATAGTACTGAAAAGTAAAAGTGAGAATGAGTTAACATATGTAATGCAGATGGCAAGGTGCCTGAAACACGGTGAATATTAAATAAATGCTAATGATCACTCTGATTCCTAATAACTTTGTCGGAGACACACTGGATCTGGGATAGATGAAGAAAGAGTTCATAGACAGGCACTTGAGAATGATCTTGAAGATTGAACAGGATTTAAATAGATAGAAAAGGTCTTCCTTATAGAAGCAAGTGTGGGTTCTTTTTTTGGCATGGGAAACAAGCACTCTGGATCAAACAAATTGAGCACACCCCAGAGGATGATACATAAAGTATTGATAACGTTAATTCATATTCTATTCTTGTCTTTGGAGATTGGGAACATAACAAAGGTTTGGGGCCTAGCAGTAGATCTGTGAAAAGGGTTTGGTGCAACTTTAAAAAGTCAAACAAACTCACTGCAAGACATTTGATGCATACCTATGGAGACCCTGCAGGACAGGACGGATCTGCTCCTGTGAATTCCTGAGGCGATGACTGCGGTAGGAAAACCTCTCTTTCATCCTCAGAGCAGAAGGTGGTTTCAAACTGCTGCTTTTGTCCTTCGCCAACAACCATGTAACTGCTTTCATTTTGAGGAACAAGACTGTCCATTGACTGGAGGTAAGGCTTGAGGTGCATCAGCTAGAAATCTAATTGGTCTCTGCCTTGGAATTAGACCCCAGAAACAGGCCTTTCTTTATCAAAGAATGAAGAGTCTAGTTCCCATCCCAGAATGTGGGCCAGCCTAGTGATTTGTGTTGGCTATTAGAATGTGGCAGAAGTGACTATGTTCTAACTCTGAGCCAGGACCTCCAAAGGTCATGAATGCTTCTGTTTGCTCTGTTGCAATACGGTCATCATCATGTGAGTAAGTTTATACAAGCCAGTTGGAGGAGGAGATAGATGTGGAAGAAATTCAAGGGTCCCCAACCATCAACCCATTAACCCAATGCATGTGTTAAACCTGAGCTTGACATTTAGAAGAGATATCGGCGACATCTGTGGTTGACCAGAGATGCACATGTGAGCCTTCAGCAGACAGACCTACCCTTCTGATCCCTAGCGATTTGTGTATCATCTAACACAGCCTTCATTTGTTTGGTGACAATGGATAACTGATATAGATAATATGGTTTGCTTGAATGTTTCTGTTTTTCCCCAAGGGCTAAAGCGTTATTGTTATTAGCATTCCCTTTATTGTTTTCAATAGGGGCATACTTTGGAGATATAAAAGATTCAGCTCTAGATCCCCCAACATAAAGAAAATATTGAAATAAAGGAAATCACTTTGTACTTGTTTGCTTGTGTCCCAGTGAGTAGGTGAATTGTGCTTTGTGCGTAGCATAATGGTGCATGGTGCAGGGGTATTGTGGACATTTGGAGAGATTGTGAGAATAATTAAATGTGGCACAGACATAGAGAGTGAGCACTGCTGTTGGGAAAGGGAGTCAAGAGACCCTTCCTTGTGTCATATATCTGTATATATTAGACGGTGTATCTATAGCTAAGAAACATAGCAAAGTAGGATGCCATCGAACAAAGTGTGCCTGTGTGGATGATGCTAACAGGCCCCACTTAATGAAAAATGGAAAGTAAAAGTGACACAGGACACATCCAGGCTCCCCCCTTTTCCTTCTCCACCCGACCTTTGACAATCACAGCTTTCTCTGCTGTCGTGTTTGTGATTGGATAGACACATGTGGCTCTCTGCCATGTTCATGTTGTTGTTGTCATTGTTGTTAGATTCCATCAAGTTGGTCCCCATTCATAGTGAACACAGGAGGAAAAAATATTAAAAGGGCATGTAAGGACAATATTCACGGTGGTGCCAAAGTGAAAATAACTGAAACGCACTCTCAGAAGGATGAATAAACACATTCAAATGGGGCAGGGTCTTCTTGTAAATGAGAATGCAAACACACAGAACACAACAGCCAATAAAACCAGGATGAATCTCTCGGACCCTGCTGAGGAAGAACAAGCAGGCACAGAACAGGATATAGTGCATGATTTCATTTGCAAAAGGAACAGCCAGCTGACAGAAGTCAGAGCTTGGCTGTGGCTGGGGGCGATGGTACCTGAAAAACACAAGCGGTATCTTTGAGGTACCAGACATCTTCTGCCTCCTGATCTTGATTCTAGCTGTCTGGGTGTGTGTTTGCTTTGTAAAACATTGTTAATCTGTGCACTTGCAGATTACACGTCAAGAGAAAAGTTCACACTAAAAAGGCAGAGGAATCAATACAAAACAAAACAAGCAAGTGAAAAGAAACACTCCCTGGTCCCTCAAGACCCTCACAATGGTCCTATGCCTGAGTCCATGGTTGCAGCGACAGTGTCTGTCTGTCTCCATGAGGTCCTCTTTTTCTGTCCCTCTCCCACGCACGACGTCCTTCTGCAGTTCTCTCCTGAGCACATGTCCATCCTTGCTTCCAAGGATCATTCAGGTTGTCCTACTTCTAAGACAAATCCCTTTCTCCTACCGGCAACCCATGGGATGTCCACTATTCTCTGCCATCACCACAATTCAAACGCATTGATTCTTCTCTGCTATATTCATCTCTTTACCCAGCCAGGACAGCAAAGTCTTCTGCTGGAATCACCACTGTCTGTAATTTGGCCTCACAGTAGGATACTGCCTAGCATCCTGCTTGGCTCCCCATTGCCTCTCAGGCAGCTGCTAGCTTCAGAGCGACAACCCCCCAGACTGCCATTCTGTACCACTGGCTCATGTAGCAGGAGACCCTTGGCCACACCTGCTCTCCTTTCCACTTCTAATAGGGTGCTTGGCTATTTCCTCAGGGACCATTTGCTGGCTCCTGCTACTCAGTGCTGCTCACTGTTGTCAGAGCCTAGGATTTAACTCAGCCTCTCTGCACTCCAGCAGCAAACATATCAAGGAACTCATTTGGTGAGTAACAGAAGTCAAATCCCCAGTCACCCCACTGTGATTACTCCATGGAAAATGGACTCTTGCCCACTAGGATTTGTGCTCACCAGAGGAATGTATGCATGGCTCTGTCTCCTGGAGAAACCAATCAAAAGATGGGAACTAGGACAGAGTTAACCATGTGAGGTAGCTAAAGGCTTGTGTGGAAGAGTTGATACGAGGCATAAAATAAATATAAAGGGACAAAGCAACAGAGGAAGATAATTACTCTCACGTGCCAATGCAAAAAGACCACACACTGGAGATCTCACCATCAGCAGCAGCACCACCAATTGCTATAGACAGAGGGGCTCTGACCCATGAAGGGAGAGCCCATGAGTGTCAGAGTAGAACTGGACTCCATAGGGATTTTAGTGGCTGATTTGTAAAATCAGATTGCCCAATCTTTCATCCAAAATCCTGTGGGCGGACTCAAACCATCAACGTTTGGGGTGGCAGCCAAGAATGTTAACTATTCCACCTAGAGACCCCTTGGGTCATATGTATTGATATATCTACACTTATGTCTATGGCTTTCTCTCTCTCAACAAAGAGTTACATGATTATTACCCTAGAAAGATGGCATTTCTCATTCCCCCAAGGTTCCTTGGAACAAAACTGGGAAATCTGCTTCAGGAAAGATCATTTCCTTTAAAATTCTAAGGAAAGTTTCTACTCTACACACCTGGGGTCACCAGGAGGTAGAATTAACCATCTCATCTCATCATATCAGATCCATCCACCTCATTTAATAGAGTCATGTATGGATGAAAAGCTAAATCTTGTGAGTGTGCATGTGTATACAGATAGAAACTTAGTTGTGAAATGGGTTCTAACAGCAGAGTTGTTGGTTCAAACCTACCAGTCACTCTGAGGAGAAAAAAAAAATGAGGCTGTCAACTCCCAGAAAGGTTTATAGTCTGAAAAGTCCTAAGGAGAGATGTTTCTCTCTTATCCAGAGAGTTTGCTCCTTGGAGAAGGACAGGATGCTTTGCGGAGGGCCAGTGCCAAAGTGGATTGGCACCATGGTTTCCCCAATGGGTTAAAACATAACAACATGTGTGAGGACTGTGCAGGATGGGGCAGTGTTTCATTCTACTGTACATAGAGTTACTATGACTTAGCGCTGACCCAAGAGCAACTAACAGCAGAATTAACAAAATAGGGTCACAATGAGTTGGAATCAACCACATGGTAGTGGGCATCTGGTGTCACTCTTTATATATCTATACCTGTGTGTGTGATTATGTTGCACCTAACCTGGATTTCTATTAAGTATAGCCACATATCATGCTGTTTAATGTGACACAAATAGTCTGAAAACTGCTAGGGAACAAAAGATTCAATTTGATTGCCATTTCCTTCATATAGATAAACTTTGCATGCCAATCTCATGAATGTGTGATTCTATTGTGGAGGGGGGTGGTGGTGGACAAACATTCACCAGGTATAAATGAACCAGACAAACAAAATTAAGCGCTAAGGTGTCCTGTTATCATGGTGTTTGCCTTTCAACAGGATATGAAACCAGTGGACAATATGCTGGCTGGAGTTTTGACTATATTGAAAGGTCCTTGTGTCTTGTGCTGCTGGGGACAAGCTCCCCGCCCCCCTGGGCTCTCTCCTGAAGGCACCCACGCTGACATTGCTTTTTGTTGGCATGGATTTTCTTCAGACAGGCCCTCTGGGTATGCTGCACAGGAGGACTTTACAATCCTGTCCTTTCTGCTGTTGTGTGAACCCACAGAAGACATTACTAAATAGAAGTCTTGGTCTGACTAAGCTAGCATTATGAAGATGATTTCTAACCACTTGTGAAATCCTCCAATAATATCAAATAATATGTCCACTGCCATCTACTGTCTGAAACAAACATAAACCTCACTGCTGTGGAATCGATGCCATTTCATAGTGAACCCACAGCACTGCAAAGCCCTTTACCCTAAATTCATAACCGTTGAGTTGATATTAATGCTGATTTTATTAGACAAAGCATAATGGCTCCATAATCTCCAAGTCTGTAATTTTTTAGGAACAGAAAGCTTCCTCTTTATCCTGCATGGCCCTTTAGAAGTTGCCTAAAGCCCTTCCTGGGAAAGGGAGATCTCACAGTGGTGAAGATAGTTAATGTACTTGGCTGCTAACCAAAAGACTGGATGTGAGTCTGCCCAAAGATGCCTCAGAAGAATGATTTGGTGATCTTCTTCCATACTGGTCACTGAAAACTCTAGGAGCATGGTTCCACTATGACACATGTGAGTCAAGGTCAACTCAAGGACAGCTAGAAGGTAGCTCATTGGAAGAGAGTTTGGCTTCATACAAGTCTTGTTACATATTTGAGTAATGTGGGCAAATGTGGATTTTTTTTGTATGAAAGACAGATAAGAGAAAACATCACATTTACCTTTAATCAAGAAATGAACAGCTTATTATA
This sequence comes from Nesogale talazaci, assembly GCA_004026705.1. NCBI lineage: Eukaryota > Metazoa > Chordata > Mammalia > Afrosoricida > Tenrecidae > Nesogale > Nesogale talazaci. The sequence continues at coordinate 148,318 of PVJH01002441.1, read as the reverse complement.
AATGAGAGTTTATTACATACTCATCACTGCAGTAAAATATTTATATGTGTCATTGTATTTAACCCTACACCACATCAAATTTGTTGATATTACTCTTAGGGGTCATCAGGTCAGTTCCAACTCAGAGAGACCCAGCGCTGTGTCCTGTGACACAGCGCTGTCTGCTCCAACACCATTCTCACAATTGTGAGGTCTGAGCTCATCGTTGCAACCGCTGCATCAATTTTTCTCCTCAACCTCCTCTTTCCCTAGATCCTCTGCCTTTCCATGCATGATGTCCTCTTCCAGGGACCAATTTCTCCTGATAACACATCCCAAAGCACATGACACAAATTCTCACTCTCCTGTCCTTTAGAGAGCATTTGGGCTGTACTTTTTCCAAGACGGAGTTGTGTGTTCTTTTGTAAGTCCATGGTACTTTTAATATCTTAGGCCAACACCATAGTTCAAATGCAATGATTTTTCCTTATTCATTTATTTGATTCTTTTAAGCATGTATTCATTAGTCTGAAGTTCCTTATTCTTCCTTTTTCAATTTTCAACTTTCACTTGATATGAGGCTTTTGTAATATTTTAAAATATCATGGGTTAGGTCACAGAACTCACAGTAGCATACTTGCTTTTAAACATGTTACAGATGTTTTATGCAGCAGATTTGCCAAGTGATTTACATCATTCAATGTTTACTGATTCCATCAAGTAGGTATATTTATTTCTCTAGTTTGTCTCAGAACAATCTGAAGCAGAAGACAAGTAAACTGACCGTGGTTTTTCAACTAGAGAATGCAGTTAGCCTCCTGAAAAGTCTTTTCTCTTTCCCAAGAACATGAGCAAATGTGTCAAAGCCACAAAGTGGTTGATCGACTACCTTGGATCAATGGCTAGCAAAACCTATCATGAAGGCAAGGAAGATGGAGTGATTGATTGGAAAGACTTGTCCCCACCTCCATTTCTGATCTGTAATTGAGCTCAGCCCCTATAGAACCAGGAAGACTGATTTTCAAGGATATCATTCTTCCAAAGACAGTCAAACTTCTAGTTCCGGAAGTTTAAGGGGAAATAAAAGGAAACAGACTCTGTACTGATGACAATGAGAGCTGACCATGATTCCTCTTCAAGTTTACTTTTAAGTTGATTTTTGTAGTTTTAGCATATATTATCAAAGTTTGCCCCAAAATTTTAGTAGATATTAGGGTATGGAAAACAATATTTAACTAAAGGAATGAAAAGCAAATGATAGAAAACTGAGTTATAGCTAGTTCTTTCAACAATGGTATAATTAATCAATCACAAAAAGCAGACCAGGGAAGAGAAGAAATAAGGAAAAGCCCAAAGTAAGCTAGCTCATGATCCACCAAGAGTATTTTATAAGTGCTTCCACTATTCTAACATTTCTTTTATTTCCATCAAGGCGCCAACAAATACACCTTGGATCTTGCTTCTGATTAGACATAATGAATGGTGTCTTAAGAGTTTGAATTGCTTCGTTCAAGTCTACACAGACAAGTACTAGCATGACTTAGACATTACCATGGGCTATTTTCTTCTGGGTAAGCATTTCTTATCTGGTGGTTCTCAAGCACACTGGGACGTTCAGAGTTTTCAGTGTTCTTTGTACTTCAAACTATAGGGAACCATGAAGAATTGGAGAGAGTCCAGACGAATGGCCTATTATGACTAGGGAGCCGGTTACTCCCAAAGACCATGCATGTCATTTCAAAAAGTGCCTTCCTCATAGATGGAAATCAAGTCTGCCACAGGATCACTGGGATAGGTCAGCGCAAAGCCTCTCCAGCTCCCATGAGCCCCAGTCCTTGGTGAGAAACTTTCTGCAGCGGGACTGGACTGGGAAATCAGATATCTTTGACAGCAGATCAAAGTTGTGTGCATTGAAATAACAAAAGGGAGAGAATATCTATCTCTTCAAAATTTAACTGCTTTCATTTCTTGGTTCCTGGATGAAAAGTGTTTTCTGTGGTGAGAATACACTCATCTCTTGGTGCTGTACAGATACAGAGATGGAGAACAGCGTTTGTCTCTGCATTCTGATGGCAAAAGAAGCCCCAGCTCTCCCAGAAATTGACTCAGAGGCTTTGGAGATGACCCTGTGGTCACCCTGAGTGATGTAATTCAGGAGTGGAATAGAATCCGCTTTAAAAGGAAGATGAGAAATGGTTATCTAAATAGAAAACCAAAGTTTCAATGGCTGGACCTATTAAAAATACTAAGAAAGAACTCACCAATAGGCAACCCCATCCAATAAAAACCTTACAAAGATGAAAAGCAATTGTTCTCATTTATACAGGATTACATAAGGATAATGATTTACTCCCAGGAATTAAAATAACTGTTTATTTTCTGTTTTTTTTTTCTTTTCCCCTTGTTCATTTTTAACTTTTCTCTTACTTGTTTTCATTCTGCTTTCCTCTTTATTCTTCATTTTTACTGAAATTTTATAAGAAATGTTAACTTTTACTTCTTTGCTGACTATTGATGGCATTTTCAAAACAGGATTTTTTTTGTTTTCCCCACCCCTTGGGTAAGAAACACAGATACCTTTTAGCTATCTCCTCATTAGATCCTTGATGGAACAAGCTTTTGTTTTGGGAGGGGGGTATCTCTACGTTTTAGAGATCTTTCTTGGGCAGATAGCCACTGTTGTTTGAGGTGTTGTCCAAAAGTATTTGCTACCAACCCTGACATGCACATACACACACACACACACAAAAGAAAAATAGTTGACACTCAAACATAGTAACAGATGTGAGTATGACACAGGATGAGACAAAGTTCCTTTCTGGGGCACACAGGGTGTATTGCACACTGAAGCCAATTCTACAGCTCCTAACAACAATAGCAACCACCACCACCACCACAACAACCAGACAACAACAAAAGCATTGGAAACTCTTATAGTATCAAAATTGAGGATGAAAACATATTGTCTCTACCGGTATGACTCCTCAGTCACAACATCGGGGTGGCAACATGCCGGTAAAGTTCAGCAGCTTAGCGAGTCTGGGATATCTGGCTATGCTGCCACACTCTGAAAAAAATCTCCAGAAAACTAGGCTATAAATCTCTCTTTTCTGGGATTTCCTAGGCTGTAGAAAATTCTTTAGACCACAGAAGGCTGAGTGAGCCCATACCCTCCTAAGGATTTGTTCCACAACCAGCCCTCACATGCCCTAATATAGATCCCACATTATTTCAAGGAAGGATCTTAGGAAAGTAAAAGGAGCAAAAATGAATGAAATGAAGAAAAATATATTAAAATTGGAATAAGCCTCGAAAATCTAGCACCATTAACAATCCATGTTGCAGATGCATCTGCACACGAATGAATCCACAGGCATGTGTGCTTGTCTGTGTATAATATGTATATGATGAGCTTATGGCAATAGGCTGTAGCCTGTTGCTAAAAATGGACTCTCATCCTGATGAGGTATCCTGAGTTTTGAATAAGATTGTTGGTTGATATTTGAAATTGCAAGAGTCCCTGTGGGGTGCAAACAGTTCCAGGTTTGACGACTAGCTAAAAGGTTGTCAGTTCAAACCCATCCTGAGATGTGCCCGACCACACACCTGAGATGTGCTTCAGGAAAATCACCCCCCTGAAAATGCAATGGAGCAGGTCTAGTTTGTACAGGTGGAGTCAGCATGAGTTGGGGTCACTGACATGGCATCGAATAGTGATATTTTAATTTGCCGTGCTGAAAAAAAAAAAGCTTGCTGGGATGTGTTCTTCTAATGCCTAATTGTCTGACGCCACAGAAGAGAACTGCTGATAGTTGTTTCCTGGCTCTAATCATCCTGGGTGAATCCCAGTAGGGTGATGGTCTATGTCTGGGGCTGCTAACCTAAGGCCATCAGTGTGAGCTCACCAGCCGTTCTGAAGGAGGGGATGAAACTGTGGGCTCCTGTACAGCTTCTCAGTCTTGAAAACCCTTGGGAGGAGATCTGCCCTGCCCTCAATGGTTGTGACACACTAGAGTTGACTTGATCACAATGGCAATCCTGCTGGGAGCAGGGTTTCCAAATCATTCTCTTACAGAGTGGCTGGGGGTATTCAAACCATCACCCTTTGGGTAGCATCCAAGCATTATCCTTTTGTCCCACCACAGCTCCTTTCTGAGGAGTTGCTGGTCTATATTGCAGTGTTTATGGGGCCTGAGGAACTGAGACTGGATCTCCAGGCGTCTCCAGGAGGGGCAAACCAGGTCACGGCGAAAATGGGAGTTTATTGGGCTCTTGGTAAAGCTCAGTCTGTGTATTAGAGATAGCGGGGTCTATATTTGAAAGAGGCTAATGAAGTCAGGTTCCCACTGGAAACCGAGCAGGGGAAATTAATCCATAAGTATATTAGGTAATGCAAAAAGCCTTCAGTTTTGTCACTCTTTGGAAAATCCCCTCAACATAAACTTCAAAAGAACCTTTTAGTAAAGGGATATTATTTGCTATCTTCTCCTGGGGTGGGGGGGATTGAATTTTTCTCACTCCATGTGACTAAAATGCTATTCCAGCAAGAAAATATAATGAAATATGAATGCCAGTTGGCCATGATTTTTATAGATGATTTACTTTTTTATGTAATAAAATGTGATTCCCTAAAGTGTGCAAAAGTTTATGACTCCTGGGAAGTTAGGTTAATTTACAAATGGCAGTGATATTTTATCTATGCCATTTCATGATACACTTGGTTTTAAACACCCTCAGGGGGACTCCAGTAGCTTGAAAAAGAATAGATATGCAGGTAGAGAAAATACCTGCATAGAACCAGGAATAGGGTGGGTTTTACACTCCATCCCTCCTCTGAAATGGCCCGGCAAATGTGAGGTTCCTTTAACTGAAAACCACAACTCAGTAAATAGGACAGCCTGGTCTGATCTTCCTCCGGAGAGTATAACAAATCCTACTTTGCTGTGTGGTCATGATTCACTTTTCAAAGTCACATTGACCTTGTCTACCCATGGGACTTTCTTCAGTGAAACAATCGTCCAGACGCATTGAGCATTCACTATGTGGTCTCCATCCACATAGATGCACAACATAACAGCAGCAGGTTGTGCCAATGTATACAAGGGCTCAGGAGGCTCAGAACAGACAGGAGAGTCAGCATTGCAGAACGCATTGCACTAGAAGTACTTGCTGCTGGCTGTTTTGGTTAGGTCTCATCAAGTTGATTTCAACGTCTTCAGGATCTCCTGTTACAACAGAAATTCCTAAAAGGGTTTCCAAGAAATTCTTTTGTGGAGACCCTAGGTAGTTTCAAAACACTAACATGACCAACTGCTTAACCATTCCCCTACAAAGGATCCTTACATGCTGAACCAACCCACTATCATTGAGTCTCTTCTAACCCACCAAACGCACCTGCATTACATTTGCTTCATAATTAGCATTTCAGAAGCCTTCTCTTTCTTCCCAGGAGCAGCTGGTCGCTTTGAACCACCATCCTTGTAGCTAGCCATCCAACATGTATCCCATGACAACACCTGGGTTCTTGATAGGAATCCTACACAATACAGAGCAGACAGGTTTCTAGGGATCCTGAGATTGTCACTCTTTACAAAGCAGATGGATTCACCTTATGCTCAGCGTGCTGGGTGGTGGATTAGAACCCCCACTGTGCAGTTAGGAGCACATCACTTAGCCCTCTGGGCCAAGAAGGTGCCTTCCTGCTGGGAGAGAATATCTCACTGCCATTGACCCAATGCTGACTCACAGGTCAGGGTAAGAACTACCCCTGTGAGTTGCTGAGACTGTAACTCTTTCTGGGAGGAGAAAGTCCCTTCTTTCTCCCCCCAAGGGGCTGGGATGAGATATTGTGTAAGTGTAGCCTCGTAATGCTCAAAACAGACCCTTAAAAACTAACAACTAATATAAAATTTGGGGACGAGAGCTAAGTGTTTACTTCTTTCCTCTATTTAAAATCCCTCCTCCTTTTAGCAACTATATCTGAAAGTCAATGACTTCTATTTCCCAATGAATTCCATACTTCTTAGAGGAAAGGATTTCGCCAGATTGCAAACTCCAGAGATTCCTACCAATGGGAAAGGCAGCTCAACTGAGGTTCTTGAACAGAAAATAAGTAAGGGGGGTGGGTGAGTATATGATAAACTTGAACAATATGGTGCTAAATATTAAAAAAGAAAGTCATGGGAGATAGCGATAAAACTCCAAACAATTAGGGAAATTGAAGAGCTTAGCTAAACTGAAACATGATTGCCTGTAGTCAGTGCAAATAAAATGACAACTTTAGAATGGAGAGGATGATTAAAAATGAAGAAAGGACAAGTGGGGAACTAAGGAGTGAGGGAAAGAGGGAAGAAGGACAAAAAGGAAGAGGGAAACAAAGAGGGAGGGCGGGAGGACAGGGAATGGAAGAAAGGAGGGAAAGAGGAAAGTTAAAGAAACAGGAGAAGAAAAATAGGAAAACAGAAAATTCAGAAAAGATGAATTTTAGGAGAGAAATTTCCTGTGGATCAAAACTGAAATGAATCACCCAGAATCATCCTGCCTCTTGCTGCAGTTTTCCTTCACTGAATGTGCCTCCTAGAGGTGTTCCAAGAAGCTAGGGAGTAAGAATTATCCTTCAGTGTCTCTCTGGTCTTCATTTTCCAGGAACGTCTTGCCGTCAACTCTTCTAATCACTGGTAATTAACTGATACCAGACACAGTTAGTGACTTGACATGAGCAATTGGTAACTTCTAACCATCAAGACTCGATGAGCTGTTTCCTGAAGATGATAAACAAGAACATTCCATGTGACACTCATCGGGTGGGGCGTGGGGGTGGGCATTGACTCAAGAGCATCATGTGTTTGTTTTGCGCAAAACAAAAAGGGACTCTATATGCTCTCCCATGCCAGCAGAGGTTGGAGTGTAACACTTTGTCTTTCTCCCTATTTGCAGAGTCTAAGATAAGCTGCAAGTTAGGCCGGTCTGCATCCACATCAGGTGTGCCTCCTCCATCAGTTACGCCTCTCAGGCAAGCCAGTGACCTGCAACAGAGCCAGGTACCATCATCGTTAGCCAATCGTGATTGACTTCCTGTGATGCAACATGCCAAACGCTCCCCACCTCTGTCTGTCCTGTGTCGCTGTAGACAACGTCTGCATCTGCTTTTCCTCTCTCTGTGTGGTGTGTATGGGTGGGTGGGGGAATGGGAGGAGGCGTGCGGTCTGTGTTGTCCTTCAGAAGGGAAAGTTGATCTTGCCTGTGATGGGTGAAATGTTCTTCTCTGTTTGTGACCAAACCGTTTGTGTCTCTGGTTTCCATCATTCTGTAATATAAATGTAGTAAACTTGTGTACTCTCTGTATTGGCTTAGTGATTATTTTTTTAAAGCTCTTTCTCTCTTCCATGTTTTGTGTACTTTTATACTGTCTCTGAAAATTTATCAACCTCTGATAAATTTATCTGCTTTGTCTTATGTAGATTTTTTTCTCAATGTTTTGTCTGCGATATTTACCCAGATGTTATCAAATAATTTGTACATAGCCCTTCCCTCTTATCTGAATATACTGTAATCTCTGTGGCAATTTTACTTTCATTTTTGGTTATCTGGGAGCATGACTGCAAGACACTGTGAATATCGATGTCCTTCTGACCACTCATGTACCAATTCCTTTGGATTTGACATGGCAGCTAGCCTCTCTTCTTTCTTAGGCCATAGAGACAAATTGACCCACCAGATAACATGGGATATTTACCTCAAATTGTAGATCACTAAGGTGACCTGGAATAAATGACGTTTCTCTCTGATCCAAACATTATCAGAAATGTTTTCCAAAAGAGAATGGAAGTGTCTTTGCATGGCAAATGAGGTCTCCATTATCACCTGGAGAAAAGAGATAAGAAATAAAGACATAGACTATGACGTCATTTATAATGTCATTATAATGTCACGTAGTCCTTTACAGTAAAATATGTTGGATGCATGATTGTGTATGGAGAATCTTGTAAGGGGGGTGGGGAGGGATTCAGTACACCTAGGTACTCCGGGTGCCAGTAGGAACTCAGTACATGCATTCCATCTCACAAGCTGAATTGTCCTCACCGGTAGGTTCTGTGGGTGTTACAAAGGATGATCCTGGAGCGGTGTCTCTCTGCTCCCCACTTTCTCTCCATCCATGAAACACTCGAAATGTGGTAAATGATAAAATTCAGACGGACCTCTCCATGGGAACTGCCCACTACTGATTAGCATATTACATAGCCATTGGTTATTTAAAATGTCAGGTTATTTTGAAAACATTAATGAGACGGCATAATTAACACTGTTTTCCCTAATGGGAGATAGTGCTCTTTCTTTGTGGTCATTTGTTGTGACTTAAATATGCACTGGGTTTGATTAATGAACACGTGAGGTATCTACAAACAAATAAGAGGTTGCGCTCAAGAGCATCTCAAATGTTGCTGAGAATTTCTTGTGCCTTTGTTTAAAATGGTTCATGATTTCAGAGCCCACTCTAGCTTATTCAGACACGTTCTGGATATAAAAGAAGAGAGAATAAATCAACGAGTTAATAAATACATAGTAACACAATTAACCTCACAAAGATCAACTGCTACCTGAGTTGATTAAAGCTAGTTTTAAAAATACTAAATTTACCAATTTCTATACTTTAGACATTTGAATGCAGAATGGAGAGACTTCCAGCAAATTGGCAGAGAATTGCCTTAACGTAATCAATTTTCCAAGTATACGATCAGTGCTCTTAGATTTCCCACAGTGTCTCAGAAGGGTTTTGTGTTCTTTCTTGTTGCTCTAATTATCTTTCTCACTGCTTCAAGCCCCTTCAACTTCCCATGACATCAGTTCCCCAAGTGATACCCTTTATGAAACAGGTCACAGTCATAGTGCCTTTGTGTTAACGAATCATTGCTCGTCTGATGGGATGCCGGGAACTCTTTGAAACACAGCAACACTGGAAACCTCCTTATACCACATGCTTGCTGTCGGTTTCCTGACACACAGGCTGGCATTCTAGTCCATAAGCCATAGTGTAGATGTTTGTCAGAGCCACAGACTAAAAGAGCAGTCTGTGAGCTTCTGTGGAATCTGACCCATTGTTGCGTTAATGGTTCCTGTATTCTGGAGTTCCTGTGAATGTGAAAGCCATAGCTTAGGAGACTCTTTTGCAGTTTTCCAATTTAGCCTTCATCTTGTCCGTGAATGGAATGATGACCGGATCTCTTCTCACCTAATTTCCATCTCCTCATCAAAGACATGACTGAGATGTCTTCTTTAGTTATAACCAGGGCGGCATGGCCCTGTGCTCAGGAACCCAAAGTGATGGTGAAAGACATTTGGACACATTGAATCTAAGAAGGAATAGAACAGCGAGGTAGTCTGTGGAACCAGTCATACCCAACAAAGTCAAGCCAACAAGCAAACATCTTGGCTAGGTTTTTAAATACCAGGATCCCCATTGATTATCCAATCCCACAATTCTTCACAGACCATTTCTCCATTTCTCTAGAGCCCTTGGTGGTTGGTTCAGTAGTGCGGCCTTTGTGTCAATTATTGAGCATGAAGTCAGGGATGGCTTGAACCCAAAAGCACCTCCATGGGAATAAAGATCTGGATATCTGGCCCCAGAGCACACACATATTAGTAAGGACATGGACATGGATTGTTCTGGTGTGGCTATGGAGCTGTAGCCTAGGTATTAGACTAATAATCTCAAAGTCAACTGTTCAAAACTACCAGCTTTTCCACAGGAGAAAGACAAAGGAGGCTAACTGTTCCCATAAATATCATAGTCTTGGGAAGCCTATATCAGATGAAAACATTTGTCAGAGTTCTCTTAAAGGGAGAGGGTTGTTTTGTTTGGAGGTGGTTGTGTAGCTACTTGTCTTCCACGTGGGAGAGCAGGGTTTGATCTGAGTTAATGCGCCTGGTCTGTAGCCAGCCCAACTTCTGTCAGTGAAGGTCTGCACGCATCTGTGATCATGACTCGTGCTCAGTGGAGCTTCAGATGAAGACAGATTCACAAGAAATATCAGACAACCTCTTTCCAAAAATCTTTCAATAAAGACTCATTGGTTTACAAAGGTCGCAGCCTCACCTGATCATGGGACTGGGCTTCCTTGTTTCATTATGCATGAGGTCACCACAAGCTGCGGCCACTCAAGGTCAGCCAACTACAATTGAAGGCTCTAGTTCCGCCTCATGCTCTGGAGATGTTGGGCACCTGTATGCATGAGGTTTCTTCTGATCCCTGGGATACATTTTCAAGTGCTTGGCCAGCTAAGTGTGGGCGGTGGAAGAAAGAAAACAAAGCCTTCAAAGAGGAGGAGATTTGTGACTTGGGAACCTGTCTTGAAATGATGGAGGGTTCGCATTGGTAACTCACCTGTTCCTGTGTGGAGCAAGTGCTTCCTGTAGACCTTGTGAGAGTCTGTCAGACCCGAGGTGAGAGAAGGGGCTACAACCTATGTGGATCTTTACAAAGTTGCCTCGATTGAACGCAACACCATGGCAGGGCATCCAGCCAAATGGCAAAAGCTTCACTGACAGCTTAACTTTCTGCCACCACAGAGCTTTCCACAGGATACAGAGTCACTTACAGAGCAGTGCTGACTTTTGCTTCAGTCTGCCTACAAGGTAGCCCTGACATTACATTTCCCCAAATATACAAGTCCACCAGCAGGACTCAGTTTGCCACATTATCTCATTGGAGGAAGTCAATTGTCTGTTTTAATGTTGAATTGTAAAATAAAATGCCCCGCACACAATGACGATGTTACAAATACCTATGGTTGCTATCACAGTGATGTTTACCAAAGCGAATATGACAGGCCAGGAACAATGCTGAATAAATGCTTGTTGTAAACAGTCCTGCCAGTGTTACATTGGTCTAGTGCAGCAAGTTATGAAATGGTGGCATTGAAAGACTACACATGGATTAAAAAAAAACATGATGTGATGTGTTCACTATAATCCTTCCTATGAGTTTCTAGATTTTTTTTTAAAGGCTTTATTTTCTCAGGGGACACACTTTCAGACTTAATGAATGTTATATTTGAAAACTATAAAAAAAGGGAGACAATGATCTTCAAATGGCTGTTGAGTTGAGTACCTGTAAAATGAAATGTTGGATGATTTGATGTCCATACAAAGAACTCAAGTGGCAGAAGCTCTGTTGCATTTTGCCATCAACTATACAGGCTGAGACATTTTGACACACTATTATTAAGCTTTTGTGTTTGCTAACTTTGGATCTATTTCAACATGAAGCCTCATCTGGGATCACCTCCTAAAGCTTCGGAGTCTTTGTGACTAGGCTCTTAGTCACTCCATTATCGAATAGAAGGAATCAAAGCCAAAGACACCTCTTGCTCCCTCCCCACCTAATCCTCACTCCACACACAACAGTCCAGCCACTTCCCTACATTGGTGTAGCCTGGAGACTGTAATTAATGAATGAGAGAAAATCCTTTTGGAAGTTGGGGTCTAGGTGACCAGGGGAGGAAGGGATGGAAGCAAGTGAAATCTGAGACATGTCTTGGACTTGATACTTGTGCCTGCCCCACTCCTTAGAGGTCAGTGTCTTGTGGACAGGCCCACCAGGTTGTATTACTTCTGGGTACATTCAAGAATTCTTTAACACATGAAAGGACCACAAGCTTATTCCAGACTTTTGCAAAACTTGGCATAATGCTAAACTTAGTATTATGGGAATCATGTGTTATTTGCTCAGATTGTTCCCCCCTCTCCCACCCCTTGCTCATGTGCTAATGTGTGCTAGGCTCTGCATATACTGAGATGTGTGTGTGTGTGTGTGTGTGTTTTCTAGAATTCTGCCCCCTGGGGCATTATTATAACCATCCATTTCAAGGAGGACGTGGTAGACTTTCCCCAAGTTTTCATACTTAGCAAAGTTTAGAAGTCATGTTATCTATTCAACTGAACAATAAGCTGAGCTTTAGATGAAAAGACACTCACCTTAGGATCCCAGTTCAGCCGATAGGTGCTGTATGAAATCCAGTACCTGTTCAACTTTTCTGAATCTGCTTTCTTCCCTATGAAACTGGGGCTCTGTTAGTATGTGTTTGCATAAAGCAGCTTAGGTGGCACAGTAGGTAAGGGTTCCGTTGCTAACTGAAAGTTCAGAGGTTCAATAAAGCAGCTTAGGTGGCACAGTAGGTAAGGGTTCCGTTGCTAATTGAAAGTTCAGAGGTTCAAACACACCAACTTCTCCATGGGGGGGGAGGGAGGGAATCGGCTGTCTACATCCATAACGATTACCACTTTGAAAACCCGATGGGGCACGTACACTCTGTCCCGGGGCACTTTCATGAGTCAGAATAAACTTCATAGCAACAGATGTTACCTGCATTATATGATTAGTGTTGAGGGGGTCACGTGAAAACAAATGCATATGCAGTGTTGAACATGTATCACCTAAATGATTAACTATTTTCTTCTTGCGCTTTCTTCCAACGTACACTTTTAACTCTTTCACTCCTGGTTGGAACATCCCAAGAAAGCAGCTCTGATCCATGGCATTCCAAAAGGTGTGGCTTATAAAGACAGATTCCTGTCGACACGGGGTACTGCTGAGATTGTATACAATGACCAGGCAGGGCCATGTTAAAATCTGGGGAGTGTACTACCTAATTTCAGTACAGATTTCAATTTCTCTACAGGCACCTGGGACAGACTGGCCTCCCTGTCCTCCAGCCCCCCACCCCACAGGGTCTCATTGTACATACTGGTTTTTCCTATCCCACATGGCACATCCCACAGGTACACAATCCTGTACCATGAGTTTGTGAATCTGGTACATAAGCCCAGTAAGTAGAACGTGGCTAGAGTATCATTTTCAAAAATGTCAACTCATCTGCTCCCCAATACAATTTACTCTCCTCTTTGGATGAGACATAAGGATAAAAGTTGTGGAGACCAGGCGTACATTCTCCTTCCTCAACTTTAACATTCACCATGTAGTATATGTTATTTTTATATTCAACATGTTATATATTATTACATACACTAGACACCACATGCAGTAGATATGTTATACACACATAGTAAGCACATAGTAAGTCCTCAGGTTATAACTATGTGGCTAACGGGGAACTTCCACTTGAATTTTTCCATTGTTCAACCTCTTTTGACTTCAAAACAATTGCTTCAGCCGCTTCTCCTTCAGCAAAGGCTTCATCATAACCACGATCATCTGTTGCACATGCAGTTTTTAAATCACTGAAAAGACGTCTCCTCCTTCCTGACACTAAGATAGAAGACTTCCACTCTTTCTTTGCACCACATGTAGCTGTTCCAAGCCCCCTAAATGTGGCCTTAAAGTCACCGCTGGGATTTCAGTCATGACTTAGAGGTTGCCTCTCCCACTCTGATTTCTTTTGTATTTTAGGAATGGCCTCTTGCTCACACGAGCACTCCCGGTGTGAATTGAAATGATAATGGAACTAAAAGGCGAATGGCATGGAAACGAATGGAATTTTCCATCAACTTAAAGCTATTTTTTTTTACATGTTGCTATAGAGAAATTAGCATAGCATGCTTGTAAAGATTCCTTGGGGGGCTGAGCCCCGGTGGCATAGTAGTTGAGTGCGGGACTGTGGCCCACTGGCTTGCCGGTTCAAATCCAGCAATAGCTCTCCAGGAGCAAGGCTGGGCCTCCTACTCTCACCAGGGCATTGATGCCAAAACAAAACAAAACAAAACAAAAAACAAAAAGATTCCTTGGGGCAGGCGCAGTGAGCAATGATAAGTATAGTACTGTGACTTATTTTAAAATGCATCCACACACATATACATACATACTTTCCTGCACGTGTCACTTAACAATCTCGTGCGGCCTAGGATAAGTGGTTTAGACGCTGTATGAACTTGGCCTTAAAGTCAGGGGAGCTGACTTCAAGCGGTCCTCACGTGGAAGGAAGGGGCATAGCGCCACCTAGTATCCAAAGCTGGAGCTGCAGTTTCCTTCCACTACCTATCTGCCTGCCTTAAGGAGCCTCAGCGCTTGCACCCAGGGCTGGGTCCGTTTTCTGCTTCCCCTTCCCGTGCCCCGCGTTTGGCCCAGTGCTGCAAGAATACAGGGCTGGGGTCTTTAAAACATTGAAATTCCACAGCTGTCAAGTTGATTAAGAATCACAGTGATCCGATACAAGGTTTCTGAGTCTGTACATCTTCAAGGGCAAAGAGAGCCTCCGTTTTCTCCTGTGGAGTGGAGCAGCTGGTGGGTTTGAACTTCTGACCTTGCAGGTAGCAGGACAACATGGGAGATGTACACAGGAGCTCCTTAAAAACCCTTAGTGGAGAGTAATTTAGAAAAGAGAGCTACTTTCCTTAAAAAAAAAAAAAAAGTAACTTATGAGACCGTCAACATATGTGGTCAGATATTGCCCTTAAACAATGCATTCCTATGAGTACACGCACGTGCACACAGACACAAATCAGTGTACTTGTTGTTAGGCGGTATTGAGTGGGTTCTGACCCATAACGACCCGATGTACAACAGAACCAAATATGGCCCAGGAATGTTTCCTGTGATATAAGGATTTACTATATCACGTGGTCTTTCAATGCACTCAACTAGTGAAATGAGTATCAGGTGGGAGAGAGACCTGCCCAGCTGCCTAGGGTACCAAACTCCAAAACAAATCCAAATCCAATTGTCTTAAATTTGCATAGGTAGATCCATAGCGCCACCTAGTATCCGAAACTCGCTCTGCAACTTAACTTCGCGTTTCCCAGGCTGAAATCTTTGTCCTAGCAGAGTCCCAGGGCTTTTCTGACCTGTGGGCTCATTCCTAGTCAGATCATCGCCACTGCATCCATCAACAACGACAACCGAGGCAACAACAATATAACATCTTCGCCTTGAAAAATGAACGAATGCGACAACATAGTTTATGTTAAGACGGAGAAAATGTCCTGTTTGGGATCCTGTGAATGAAACAAGTTTCTGATGTTATGTGGCTTGGATCATTCATTTTCAATAATTGAGTCTCGCCATAAGTAGTCCTCTTGGCATATTGGTTACACGTTGGCCTGCTAATCACAAGGTCAGCAGTTTGAAACCACCGGCTGCGCTGCAGGAGAAAGACGGGGTGTTCTACTCGCGTAAAGAACTCCAGTCTTGGGGACACAGAGCGGTTCTGTGCTGCCCCGCCGTGCCGTCATGAGTCGGGCTGGACTCTATGACAGTCTGTGAGCAGCACCTTAAAAACTCTCATAGGTGCTGGTGCAGAAATACCACTTTTACGGAAATGCACTCTTTCGCAATTTAAGGGGCTTGAAGTCAGAATTCAGAGTGGGAGTTCTACCGGAAGAGGTTCTCCATCGTTTCTGGAGGAAGGTTCTAATTGTCTGCATCACAGAGATCTCACTCTCCCATCTCTGTGTGCGCCCTGGAGGGTTGAATCCCCTTGATATCTCAAAAGAGATGGAGACTTCCTACATCCACTCTCACCCTATTAACCAAAAAGACAGAACCCATTCGCCGCAGGTCGATTCATAACCACAGGCACAGAGGTTAGGCTTTACCACACATTTTAGCTTCGGTCTATCACAGAAGCCCCAGCGGCACAACAGTTAAGGGTTTAGCTGCAAAAAGAGGATTGGCATTTGAACTCACCCAGCCTCCAGAGTGGCACGCCTGGTCCAGTCTAGTAGACCACCCCATGGGACAGTTCTCTGGGACTAGAAACCAGTTTGCAGACACTCAGCAACAACAACTTTTAAAAACATCTCCTCCTCCTGATGCCCTCGTGGTGTCGTGGGTTGAAAGATAGTTTGCAAACTGCGAGATCAGCAGTTCAAAACCTCCAGCCACTAGGTGGGAGAAAGACAAGGTTTCTGATGTCGCAAAAGAATTACCGCCCTATACCCCCTGGGGGGCAGTTCTGCTTTGGGCTATGAATTAGAAGGTAGTTGACGGCAGTGAGCAGACTCCCCATTTAATGACTCTCCTGTTAACTGACCTTTTGCATACACAACTGTCAGAGTGTAAGAATGTATCCTGTCTTGTAAATACTTGTGTTTGAGTGTCATTTAACTGTCATGGGGCAGCAGGGTGTAAACGTATCACTTGTTCCAAAGGTTCAGGAGAGAGAGAGAGAGAGAGAGAGAGAGAGAGAGAGAGAGAGATAGAGAGAGAGACTGACTGTTAGGTGCAATCAAATTGCTTCCAACTTATAGGGATGCCCCCATACAAAAGAAGGGAAAACTGTGCGGTCATGTGCCATCCTTACCTTCGTTCTGTTAGAAGACACCTGTGCATTTCACGTTGTTGAAGGTCTTCCTCTCTTTCACTGCCCCTCCACTTCGACAAGCAGGGAGCCCTGGGCTGCAGGATCAGCAGTTTGAAATCACCAGCTGCTCCAGGGGAACAATGCAGCTGGCTTTGAATGCCCATACAGAGGGCCAGCCTCTGAAACCCACAGGGGCAACTGTCTCACAGGCTTGTTGAGAGTTGTAAACGATTGGATGTCAGTGAGCTTTGGGTTTTCATGAGAGTAAAGAGAAAGAGTGCCTAAGTCTTACATCTTTTGATCTCTGTATGTCCTGTCGCTGAGTTATCCTGACAGCATTTTCAAAGTATGTCCTTACTTACAAGGGGGTGCCCCCCGCCCCCCCAATAAAAACTGGGGTTATTTTCAAAGATATGTATTTCATTTGAGTTTTTGTTGTTGCTGCTTTCTAAAACAAAACATCCTGCTCATATTCAAAGTAATGCCCATTACACTGAGCACATTTGTCAAATATGCACTTCCATTCTTGGAAACATTTTTCATGCTCGCCTGATTGGATGGCTGACATCCATCGTTTTGTTCTTTATCTCTTCTCTGTCATCAAATTACTGTCCTTTCATATTAACAGAACTATAGAGATGTTTCACGGAGAGAGGTCTGGTGAATAAGGTGTGGGGACATACTACTTTTTATTTGCCTCAAACTGGCACACTGAGATGTCTGTGTGAGCAGGTGCCTTATTGTGGGAGTGAAACCAGCCTCCCTTCCACCATAAATCGGCCCTTTTGGTTGCACGCTGTCATTTGACCTTTTCAGAACCTCTAAATAGAAAGCTTGATTAACAGTCTGATTTGGTGGAATAAACTCTAATTACACTTCGATTGGATGTTTTCATCTACTGGCAGATGTCCAGAACAAGGTGTGTCATCACTTGACATTTTGGAAACGAGAAAACCGCTTGTACAGTTGAACTTTTCCCATAGTACGGACCTTGTTAGCTGTGTTCAACATCACAACAGTTTCTGTGCCATGTTTACTGAGCAGGAAACAAAATTTCACAGCCTCCCTCTGTTCTCGTAAACAGGCCATCACAGAAAACGAAGTTTGAATGAAACTGCTTTTACAAAAAAAAAAAAATCACTGTGAGAGAATCTTCCTAGGTGACACCACTGGTTGCACCCAGAGCGATTTCATCAATGCTCCCCTAGTGGGGGAAATGCGTACTGCAAAAGCTCTACACGCAGCGCAATTCCATTTTTTTGAGGAAGTGCCCCTCATATATGCTCTTGTCAGGACAGGGAGGAGCTAGTGCAAACATATTCTGTCTGTGAATGGCTGCAGTTCTTGCTCCCTTGTCCCTCTCTCATCCTCCTCCCTCCCCTTCTCCAGTCCCCCTGGAGTCAGTATAGAAAGCCCACTACTGTATGTTCCATAGAAATGCCTCTATTTTTTCAGGGGTGTCAGTACTACAATATTAAGCCATCTGTCTGCTGGTCATCAGTCTCTTCCGTATGGCAGTCGTGAGAACACATACAATCAAATTGAGAACATGGTGTGGGGACCACATCTGACCTCTTCTGGGTACATAAGCAGAAGGGGAATCCAAATCCACAGCAGCCAGCAGCTGTTAACACAGGCAGACATTGAATGTGCTTCTTCTCTCCACCCTTATCTTACCCTAATGAGACACCAACCATCCTCTGTGAGCCAGGAAACCTGTCTGCCCTTCTGCTTCATGCACAGAGACTCAGGGTCTCAGTGGTGTGGCTTCCCTCTCTGCCTATGGTGTCCATGCTGTTGCTTCTGCCACTTCAGGCACGCTCAGGTGGGACTCTTCTTTCTTGATAGTCATGGGAACCTCTATTTCTACCTATAAGATGCCTCTTATATCCAAGAAAATGGCAAGATCGACACATCTCTTAGGGTTTCACACACTCGATTAGCAGGGTTCCACCCAACAGCTTGATGGGAGTGACAGATAAATAGAAAAGTCATATGTAAGCAATTTCACTCCACCATACCAACTATTCTGAGCATTAATTACTTAGGTGTGGCAATAGCAAACTCCTAAGTTTGAGGTAAGAATCACATGGGGGGTTGTTATTGTCATCATGTCAGCTAGACCATGACCCCACAGTTTGGCAGCAATGTAATTTGGTAGTTATAAAATGATATAATTTGGCAGTTATGTAATGAGACAGTTACATTCCACTTTGCGATCTGATTTGATCACCTTTCATTCTGGCATTGCTCAGCAATGGCCTGATCTTTGTAAACTGACCATGTTGGTAAGTGAAGAGGGCGTGTCATAATCCTAAGGGTAAAGAAGTAGTGAATCAAAGGAGGTTATCTCTAAGTGAGACACATGACTTATGGCTAGCTTCAGGTATCTTAGTTATGATGTATGACATCCCTACGTTGCAATCCCCTTTTCACAAGCCGCTAAGAAGAGAGGATATTATTTCCATATTAAAGATGGAAATGGAAAAAAGAACGATTGCTAATGAATTGATCTCTCCTTGATTTATTTTTACAAATAACATATTTAAAATATAATTTAGGGTCCTTTCCAGGAAAAAAGAGAGAACTAACTAGTGGGAAAATCCAATTAGAATGAGTCCTGGTGTTATTGTGTTTACTAACTGCCAGGTCATCAGTTCAAAACTACCAGTCACTCCTTGGGAGAATGATGGAGTTTTCTGTTCCCATTAAGAGTTTCAGCCTCAAAACTCTCAGGAGCAGTTTCTCTCTTTTCTGTAGGGTCACTGGGAGTTGGGATCTGACTTGATGGCAGTGAGATTTTTCATTTTGCTTTTAGCAGGAAAAACTACCTCCATCTTCAGTTGCATCTGGATGAAGTATTGTGTTAGTCCGAGTAGACGAGAGAAACAAATTCAGAAACATGCATATGTATACATACAAGAAGAATGGAACATTGAGAAAGCATCCCAACCCAGTCCAGTCCAACTCCATAAGTCCAATGTTACCCCATATGGCTGATACCAATCCATAAGTCCTCTTCAGACTCTCGAAGGACATGGCTTCTCCTCCAGCTCCTCCAGTTCCCGGGACTCAGGATCTAGCAGCATGCTATTATGTTGTCTGTGAGCTGCAATGTCTCTCAAGGACTGAGTTCAGTGTTTCTCATCTCCAAGAAGAAAATTCCATGAGATTTCCCAGAATTCTCAGGAGAAAGCCACGCCCACACAGAGGTCTCATTGGCTAACTCCAGATTGACAGGCTAGACTCCACCTCTACACTCCCAATCATGAAATTGACATTAGAGTGCATGACTGCCACAAGGATAAATACTGATTTATCTATAGGTACTACCTGATGGTTGCCTAGAACCATCACTGAGGGATGTACCCCATTACACTCATTATCCCATTTCACCCTGGGGGCCAACTAGACACCGGGAGTACTCTACCCTGTTCATCTCCTGGATGTATCTCTGTTCTTTGTTTTACAGCGTAAGGACATCCATCCTTCAAATTAAAGCACCGCTTCAAACAAAGCTGTTCTCTAAGCTGGTGTGGCTGAGGGCTTACCATGCCCTCAGAGTCAAGTCACATTGAACTTCTGATTGTATCTAATTCTGATGATCTTGATATGGTCTAATGCAGAGGTTCCCAAACTTATATTGTCTACTGTCCTCTTAAAAAAATTTCTCATGGCCTCCCTAGCAAAGAAAACCTTTTCTACTCCAGCCCAGAATCCAGGATAAAGTGTAGGTATCTGCTCTTACAGTGCCCTTAGATCATTCCACACACCACTGGGGGGCGGTGGCACCCGCTTTGGGAAACTATGGAATGCATTCTATCTCATCTCCTGTTTCTAATGTTATCTCATAACATACCTATGAAGCAGGCAATATTGCATCCAGGTCAGTCTTCAGAAGACTCACTACCAAACCAAACAAACAAAGAGAAAACAACAACAACAGAGATGAAAACCCCAAACCAAAACAGTGCCTTGGAGTCAATTCTGATTCCTGGTGACCCTTTCGAATGGGACAGCACTGTGCCGGTGGTTTCATGAGACTGAGCTCTTTACAGGAATAGAAAGCTCCAGCTTTCTCCTGCAGAGCAAGATGACGATGGCTTTGAATCGCTAGCCTTGAGGCGAGCAGTCCAGCACGACACCATAGGCCAACTGACCCTCAGAGAGTGTCTTGTCCCTGTTGGAAACCAGCTCGCTCTCAGGAACAAGCCAAACCTCTCTGCCATGGAGCTGATTCCGACTCACAGCTGTGCCCAAAGACAGGGCTGGTGAGAAAGCCTCGCCTTTCTGCCGAGGGACAGCAGGTGATTTCAAACCACTGACCTTGCTCTTGGTTAGCAGCTTAACATGGAACCATGACTCAACCAGGGTTCCCAGCAGATCACCTCAGATGTTATCCTTTTCACCGGGTTGATTTTTTTAAAGGTTCCCTTTTTGCGCCCTTCATAAAACGTGCTTCCCTGCACTTTCTTTTTTGTTTTTTTTGTTTTTTGTTTTTTGTTTTTTTGTTTGTCTTTTTTTGTTTTTGTTTTTTTTGTTTTTGGGCATCACTGCCCTCTGGTGGGAGCTATCCAGCCTTGCTCCTGGAGAACTGCTGCTGGATTTGAATCGGCAAGCCCGTGGGCTGCAGTCCCGCACTCAACCACTTAGCCACCGGGACTCAGCCCATGTCCCTGCACCCACTTTCATATTCCCTCTCTGATGATCCACGCCCTGCCTTGTCACCTTTCCCTGTGAGTGGCACCCCAGCGAGTGGGAGACAGCTATCGTGGCTCATCCTAAGCAGGGCCTGGCCTGCCAACAAGCCCTCCACGGGTGGGGTGTGGGTGTGGGATGGAACTCCTGGGGCTGCCACCCGTTGACTGGGTCATTGCATGTGGTGTTGGGGCTAGGGTTCTGAGAACTCGACTGTGTAGAGTCATTCAAACACACACCACACACACACACACACACAATGTAAACATGTGGACTTCATTGGAAGGATCCAAAGAGTGACCCTCCTCTTGCCAGTCACCTTTGCATATCAAAGAAGAAGCAGCTTCTCAGGAGGAACCAATGTAAAGTGATCAGATTTTAAGCAGGACACCATTGACCTGGGGTGGGGGGGGGTGGAGTGGGGCTTAGGGTTAGGGTTAAAAATGTGGTCTATATGGAACAACAAAAATTATCATAGAACACAGAAATAATATTGTAATATGTTTTAATTTTCAAACGTCGCGAATGTTGCTAAATTGTTAAAAGGCAGGATGTCGGGTTACTTTACAATAGCGTCCAAGTCCCTGGTCATTTATGGTGCCATCTAGGAAGGAGCCCAGTCTGTGCCATCCCTTGTTGACGAGACAAAAAGATGAGGAGCCCCTGGGCACCTTGACCCCTCATACAGGATGGTCACTGTCCTAATCCCATGGAGTTTCCGGGAAGTCTGATGTTTACCTTCCTAGGAAATGTAATTGCTTATTTTTCAGGGCTTCATTTCACTCCTGGGCTCTTTGCGACATTTGGACTGTGGTGCTCTCTTGACTCCATGAAGGCACAGTGCATGGTGAATGAGAATGGGACAGGGGCTTCACCCAGCTTGGATGCATGTGTCTGGCAGGACGGCCCTGTGGTTTGATGACTGACCCAGGGTCTCCCCATCACCACGTTCTTCCATTTTTTAAGATCATTTTCTTGGGGGTTCCTACAACTTGTATTCCAATTCATACATAACTCCTTTGTGTACCAAGCAAATGTGTACATCCATTGCTTTCATCAGTCTCAAAACGTTTGCATTCTATTTAAGCTCTCTGCATTGACTCCTCATTATTTCGCCGTCTCTCCCGGTTCTCCCTTCCCTCATGAACTATTGATATATTCATATCTTACACTGTCGAATGTCACCCTTCACCCATTTTCCCATTGTCTGTACCCCAGGAAAGAGGTTGTATGTAGAACCCTTAAATCGGTTCCCCCTTTCTGTCCCACCTTCCCAGTCGCACCACTTTCACCACTCATCCTGAAGGGGTCATCTGTCCTGGGTTCCCTATGCTTCCAGCTCCTCTCTGTACCAGTGGTCTAGCTGGATTTGTAAGGTAGCATTGAAATCATGATAGTGGGGTGAAGGAAGCATTTAATAAGTAGAGAAAAGTTATATGCTTCGTCATTGCCACCCTGCACCCTGCACCCTGACTGGTTCATCTTCTTCCTGTTACCCCTCTGTATGGCGAAGTCTGTTACTTACAGATGGGCTTTTGGTCCCCAACCTGGACCCCCCTCATTTACAATAATATAATTTTTTAGTTCTTTGATGCCTGATACCTGATCCATTGGTTAGAGTGTTCACACAGGTTAGAGTGCTTATTCCATGTGGGATTTGTTGTTTCTGAGCTAGATGGCTGCTTGTTGACCTTCAAGCCTTGAAGACCCCAGATACTCTATCTTTTGATAGTTGGGGAACCTCAGCTTTCTTCACCCCATCTGCATATGCATACAATTGTCTTCAGTGATCTTAACGCTAAGGTGGGCACCTAATGAAATGATTTTATGTTCTTTGATGCCTGAATCCTCATCCCTTTGATGCCTGGTGGTCACAAAAGCTGCTATACTTCTTCCATGTGGGCTTTATTGCTTGTAAGCTAGATGGCCACTTGTTTACCTTCAAGCCTTTAAGACCCCAGATGCTGTATCTTTTTATAGTCAGGCACCATCAGCTTTCTTCACCACCTTTGCTTGTGTACACATTTGTCTTCAGCAATCATGTCGGGAAGGTGAATATCATGGAATGCCAATTTGATAGAACAAAATGTTCTTGCATGGAGGAAGTACTTGCATGGAGGCCCAATGTCCATCTGCTACCTTAATACTGAACCTATAAATATATGCAAGTAGATCTAGTTCCCCATCCTCATGTATAAATACTTATCTATGTATATGTCTATAGTTAGATTTTTATAAATGCCCTTTGCCTCCTAATTCTTTCCTGTTTCCTTTGACTTCTATTTCGTCCTCCTATCATGCTCAGTCTTCACTTGGGCTTGCTTACCCTACCCTTGATCAATCCCAGGCCTCTCACACCCTCCTTGCCACAGATTTTGGATCACTTGTTGTTCCCTTGACCTTGGGTTGGTCAACACCACCTCTTTTCCCCACCTCCTCCTCTCCCATATCCCCTTGGAACCATCAGTCCATTGTTTTCTCCTCCGGACTGATCATCCAGCCTATCTTATCTAGCTAGACCTGCAGAGATAATAATATGCACCAAAACCCCCCAAGACATAGCAAGATGAACTGATTAAAAGAAAACAAAATGACTACACCAAGAAAAAAACCAATTTCCAGAAAATGTATATAAATAAATAGTAGTAATAATAATAATAATAAAGAAAAACCTGTAAGTATTTCAAGGTCTATTGGTTGACCCTTAGGCCTCTCCACTTTCCTAAACACAATCCGCCCAAGACCGAAGGCATGGATGTATAAGGCACTTGATCACCCTGTATGGGGTTCTTGCAGTGTGGGACACGTGTGAACATAGCCAGTGTTTGGACATGGTACCATGTTCTTCTCTTTCAAAAATCCCTTTGCTCAAAACTAACCTAGTGCGGTGCCAATGAATTGACTTACAGCACATGCACAGGGAATAGTAGACGAGTCCCCTTAGGGAGCAGAAGAAGGTCACCACTGTTGGTCTCAAACCATGCCTGTGGCAGCCAGCAGTGGGATCATATGTAACCAGGCTCCTTCGAGAATCACCCACCTCACAGTGAACCGCACACCTCACACAGGCCCCGTATCCCACGCCCCCTCTTGGAGCTGCCTTCCCTTTTGCCTGAAACCACAGGCTAACAACCTGATAGGTGTAGTGGTCACAGACAGTTTGTAGTCGTTAGCACGTTCATGTCCACAGATTGATTTCTTATAGTCAACAAATATGCAGTGTCCACCCGCGGTGCCTCAGACTTTGTGCTAGAAGCTCAAAGACATTTTGGCCTGATAGAAAACCCAGATATGTAAATACACTCGAGAAAAGCAATGTCAACCCGAGCAGTGTGATGGAAGACAGAGAGAGAAATTCTGGAGTAGCACAAGGGACAGGTGTGGAAGGTGGTCAGGCACAGTTTTCCAGAGGAAGGGAGATTTGACAGACTTGAGTGAGGGGCCATTACAGGCAAAGGCAGGAGTGAGGAGTGGAAAAGGGTCTAACGTGGGAAGACAAATCAATGCCAGCCACCTGGCCTCTCAGCAGAAAGTATGAATGAGTTGGGGGGTGGGGTGGGGGTGGGGAGGGAATGGGAAACCACAGGAGAAAAGAGGTAAGCAATCAAACGTATTGTTTGGTGCCACCGACTCAGCTGGGATTATGACTTTGATTGTCATCTGGAGTAATGGACCCACCCAAACATGCTTCACCGATATTTAGAGCAGCTGTTTCCCTATAAGCCAAGCTCCATTCTCTGAGGCCATTGCCCTGGAAGGCACCTGTGATGTGATACAGGTCAAGGAATTGACCTTCGGACAATTGACAGTACGAATGAGGCAGGCCTGTTCCAAGTGAGTCTTCTGTAGGCCGAATTCATTTTTTAAAAATTATTTTCCCTCCACAGGAAAGCTGAAAGGCTAATACAGGAGATCCTTGTACACTTTTATCTACACTGATCGAGGAGCAGCCTGACCAGTTTTGCTACCTCCCCTTCTGCCTGCGCCTTGGATGCGCTCCAGGTCAGACTCTTGCCAGTCACTTGATCTCCCCCCTGCAACTCGGAAGGCTCCTTCTTCCTTTGTTTTGCTTTTATACACAGCAGGGTGGCATTCCTGGGAATCCTGTTCATACTTAGTCACAGGTGAATCTCATGAGTCATTACTGGGAATGAGAGACTTTGGCCCGAAGAGCCAGTGAAGAATCCTCTGCCCCTGCGGTAGATCCCCACAGTTGCAGGAGAGTGTCTGTCCCAGCATGGGCTTTCTTTGTCTTGAACTTTTGCAAATCTTACAGTGTGTTCCCCTGCCTCAAACACTCCCTCTACAGTGAATAGTCTTTACTTTTATCCAGGAAAGCTATTTCCTATACACATCAGTGGTCATTCCCCACAAGCAATTTTGATCTGTGTTCCTATGGGAGCCCAGGTCTTTCTTTTGTTTGTTTTTTGGGGGGTGGCAGGGGTGGGGTGTGGGGCGGGGGGACGCGGCCTTAATTGGGCTTCTAACTGTAAAAATTCAATGGTTCAAACCCACCAGAGGCTTCTGGGAAGAAAGATCGGTCTTTCTGCTCCCCTCAGTTTTAGAGTTTCAGAAACCCAGAGGAGCTGACTTACTCTGTCTTTTACAGAGTTATTTTGTATCAAAAGGAGAGCAGCATGTGGAAGGATTTTCTGAACCTTCCTATACGGTTCGCTACCACTAGAGGGGGGAAGAGTTCCACCCAAGGTAGTCTAACCCCAATTGTTTGGCACAAAATTATCTGTAAGCCCCCTGTAAGATGCTCTGTCATTGCTTATATGGCTCATGAGTAAAGGGGTAAAAAATTCATAACAAAAATTCATAACACCCTAACTAATGCCATCCCCTTATTTTTCAGTGCTCTTAGGTGAACATGAGTACCTTGTTTTATGAAAAATAAAGCTATCCCTGTCATCAGTCGATGTCCACCCACATCCACCCTATAAGCCAGAGTAGAACAGTCTTGGTGGGTATCCGAGACGCGGAGATCTTGACGAGACTAGAGAGCCTTACCTTTCTCCCTCAGAGGGCTGGGGGTTTCAAACTGCCGAACCTGTGGTAAGTGACTCAATGTGTACAACCAGGGCCCCTGTTGGTTTCTTAGCCCTTCTCTAACTGGGTGGGAAGGTGGCCTCTGGAGTGTCTTATCAGAGTTGATGTTAGACGTTGACAGGCCCAGGGGTACTCAAACTTTGTAAAAGGGGCCCTGTTACTGGCCGTCAAACCGTTGGAGGGCGGTACTATAGTTTTAAAATAAAGACGATGAACAAATTCACGGCGGGCCCCCGATGTGTCGGCTGCTAGCAGGACTGGCAGTGGCGCCAAAAACACCCGGCAGCTGGATGATAAAGGTCCTCGGCGGGCCGCATGTGGCCTGAGGGCCGTAGTTTGAAGATGCCTGACTTAGGGCAATAGTCTGGGGGCTTCCTTCGTTGCTTCCTGACGAGTCGGTCTCTTCTTTTTGTTTGGCTTCAATATTTGGACTCTGTAATCTTTACCACTCCTAACTCTCTTCCGCCATCGACTGAGAGCGACCCTATTGGCCAAGGTAGCAGCGTTTCTGAGACAGTCTTTGCCTATGGGAGTAGAACGTCCCACTTGTCAGCCAAAGATTTTAAACTGCTGACCAACACCCGCCATCATTACCCAACTTCTAACCACGCTCCACTACGCTTCTGGATTGTGGTCTCAGAGCCCACAGTTTCTACTTACAGGGATAAGCATATTATCGATGCCCCTGTCGTATGATTTTTTCCATTTCAAACAAATGTCAAAGTCACTCTGTAATGTCAGTCTTTATGATGCTCCCTTATTTGAAATTGAAGACACCCAGTTAAATCTCGACATGGTATGTATTTATCTAAACCCCCCCCCCCCACGCTTTCATACACACAAAGACAACCTTATGCTGAATTGTATCCCTTAAACCTCACACCCATGGACAAAGAGAGAACAATGATAATCATTGCATATCCCTTGGGACTGGAGACTATAAAAAAATAAACAAACCTGGCTAGAAAATTGTTAGGAACTGGTCAAACGAATAGCATGCCATGCAAATTTCATTAATATTTAAAATGCTAAAATAGGGCAACCATCAGGTAGGCTTCAACTTTGTAAGAGGAAAGACATAATTACAGTAGGCTTTGGAACAGAAAGATACTCAGCGTAAACATTTTATTTCGGTTCTGCTGAGGAGTTGAATGGCAGACAAGGTCAAATTAGTAGATATGATGGCTCAAAGGTCTCTTGTTTAAGACCTCTTGAAACAGCTCCTTTGAAACGCCCAGAGGCGATGCTGGTGTCTCATACTGGGAAATCTGACTGAAGAGCTTGTCTTGCCTTAGCCCGGACCACTCCTTTCTCTGAAGAATGTCCCTGGAAATGGTGGCCCCAGCTTTGGAAAACTCCCCAGTTAGCCTGTTGTGAGCTGCACGGAATGTCAGCCTGTCTCATGCAGTTTTGCTATATGGTTCCATCCCTGATTGGGTGCCGCTGCAAAGAATAAAGGAGAGACGCCCTCTGTCTCTGCTGTCCTCCCGAGAGGGGTGTGAGGTTGCATCAGGAAAGGGGTACCACAGCCCACCGTGGACAGAGTCAGACTGCTGGTCTAGAGAGTAACATCATGGACTATTCTGAAACAGTGCATTTGGAGACCTGTGAGATCATTGCATTTTAAATGAGGGGGAGTACAGATCGGGGTCCCAAAGCCCATCAATAGGTGAAGCGACATCCCCTTACAGAGGGGTCACAGGGAGGAGATGAGCCAGTCAAGTTATGGTAGCAACAATGAAATATGCAACTTTCCTCTCATTCTGAAATGCTTCCTTCCACCTACTATCATGATCCCAATTCTGCCTTGCAAATCCAGCTAGACCAGGGGAGGTACACTGGTATGGATAGAAACTGGAAACATGGGGAATTCAGGACAGGTGATTCCTTCAGGACCAGTGGTGAGAGTGGTGATACCAGGAGACTGGAGGGACGCTGAAGTGGGAGGGAAGAACTAATTGCAGGGATCTACATATAACCTTCACCCTGGGGTATAGACAACAGGGAAGTGGGTGAAGGGAAACTTGGAACAGTGTACGATATGACAAAATAATGATAATTTGTAAATTATTAAAGGTCCATAGGGGACGGGAGTGGGGAGGGAGGGGAAATATGGGGAGCTGACACCAGGGGCTTAAATGGTAGGAGGATGTTTTGAAAATGATGATGGCAACAAATGTGCAAACGTGGACTGTATACAATTGATGTATGTATGGATCATGCTAAGAGTTGGATGAACACCCAATAAAATGATTTTTAAAAAACATATTGCAGATTCCCCAAGGGTCCTGTTATTTCTTGATAAGAAGACCCTGCTGTTTCTCTGATTGAGTCAAAGACAGGTTTTTCTAGTTCAGTGGATGGGTCTTTTCAACTGAATGTTGCAGAATTTTTTGAAACAAGGAAGACTCCACAAGACGGACAGACGGGTTGACAGAACGGCTACGTCAATGGGCTCCAACGTGCTAGGAATTAGGAGGCTCGTGCAGGACTGCGCTGTTTTGTTCTGTGATATACAGGGGGGCTATGAGTTAGGACCCACTCCCTGGCACCTAGAAGCATCGTCTCCACATAGGGTTACCGTTTGTATACCTTTCGAGAGGAAGATGAAGCTTTTTCTTCCCGCAGGGATGTACAGTCCTGGAAACCCCCAGAGGCAGCTGTGGCCTCACTGTGATTTGCAATCAACCGCAAGGCAATGAACTACTGAAGTACCCCGAGGCTCCCACTAGGGGGCAGAATTGACTGAATTTTGGGCTTGCCTGGGATTCTGTCTTCCACCTCCTCCCTCCAATATGGTTTGATGACCGGTTCCAGCAATCAGTTTGGAAGCATCAAATAATAATTCATTGCTAATTGCGTGTTTCAGAGTGACACATATCTAGATGAAAATCGATATATGTATGAGTGAAATCTTACTGGCCTGTTTATAATTGTTTCTTTAGAAAAATACGCACGGTTCCGGAGGGTAATAACGAAGAGTGATTTCCAAGCAACACTATTTTTCCCCCCAAGCCGCAATTGGATATATGACCCCTGATAAATCAAATTGGCATGGTAGGCTATGATGAGAAATTCTGTTCTGTTGTAAGAATCGAAGACTCCTGAGGCATTATTAGACATGCAGGGTGATCAATGTCCTTTGGGGGTTTTATGGATGGATAAAGGAACCATCTGGGGCAACAGCAGTGTCTCCTCCCATCCATGTTTCCTGAAAAGGGTTCGTCTAGCCAAGACTCCACGTGGCACAGGAGGGTAAGCATTTGCTAATAACTGAAAGGCCAGAAGTTCAAGTCTACCAACCACTCCCTGGGAGAAAGATGAGGCTGCCTATACCCATGAAGATTTACAGTATCTTCCACCCTGGGAAGCAGCTTGGCTCTGTCCTGTGGGGCCTTCAGGCGTCAAATTAACTCCATGATGATGGCTTGCCAGGAGTTCTGCAGGTCCTCTTTGTCTTGGGCACAACGACAAAGCTGTCAGTCACCCTGTCCCTAACCTAGGTGGCCTTTCAGAGTGAACTTTTCTAAGTTTCTGTCTGGTGGGCAGAGGGTCTCTTTTAGAAGAAGTGTTGGGAGGCAGCGAAGCTTAAAATGTGAGTGTTTCTGGGTTAGGTCCAGTGACCAGCTTTCTGATCTGAGGGTGAGTGGGGGGGTGGGAATTAGAAGGAAGTGTTTCACAGAGTAAGAGAAACACCTTGTCGAGGGGCCGGATGCCAGCAGAGAGTGGGGTGGCCGAGGGGGAGGCGCTCTGCGTCTATGCAGGCAGCGTTTGATGGATGAAGCTCTAGAAAACACCTCGCTTTGCCTTGCTCAGGAAGGCCAGCTTTTCTTGTCATTGCAAATGGGATGTGGAACCAAGGCCATGCCAAGGAGCCCAAGAGAGTTTCTTTGTCCCTCTCAGAAGAGCCAATGTCTGCAAGCTTTGGTAAGGAGGGGCCGCATTTGGGATAACCTTGGGAAGACATATTTCCATTCCTCTCTGTCAACTGAGGGCTGTCACTTGTCAAGCTCTGTTGACCAACGGAGAAGCTCTAGGTGGTGAAAGGTGCCGCCAGTCCAGAAAGAACTGGTCTATGGTCACCACCCCTTTGCCAGCCTCCCTCTGTGTCTTCTTCTCCTTTTGCGCTTGGAGATTAGGAAGCCCGTCAGCTGTCACCGTCAGATAGCCTAGGAGTAAAGCACCGAGCCCCAGCTCACTGCCTTCACATTGGTTCTGATACATAGCCAGTCAAGGGGTCTGAGAAGAATGGTCCCTGTGAATTTCCAGCACTGTGACTCTTTACGGGAACAGACAACCTCCTCTCTGTTCGACAGACCCACTTGTGGTTTTGAACTGCTGACCTTGTAGTTAGTAGCCCCAAATATAACCACTAGGCGGCCAGTCCTCCTGAGAAAGAGATGAACTCGTCTCATCACCCATCCCTGCTCTGATCTCTGCAGAACAGAGACAGGCAGAAGCATCCTGCAGAGTTTCTTGTTTAATCCCTGCTGATAGTGCTATGTCTGACCCATGTGCAACGACCTGGAATCTGCATTTTAATATGATCCCAGAGGGTGGTTCTGGGTACATCACCTGGGGATCTGTAAGGACCTCCAGGGGTTCTTGTTAAACTGTATCTATGAAATCAAGCTCGCGGGTGGGTAGAAAGGCAACTTCTTCAGGGGAGATGGAACCAGAGGGCAGTACTTCAGAGTTCCACATTCTAGGTTGGCTGAGGATTGGGGAGGACTGAGAAGGAGGTCTATGTGTTTGGTTGTCAGCTATGAGGTGCATAGGGCCCACAGAACTTACACAGGAAGGGCATCTGACAGGTACACCTCCATCTCACCATCAGTTTCAGCAAGGCAAAGGGGCCATCTTATGTGGCGACAGGAGAAAAATTAAGTTACTCATCTCTAAGACAAAATAAATATGTAGGTAATCATCTGTACCACCTCAAATCAAGAAAGCTGGAAACAGTACTGAAGCAAGCAGGTGCTAACGGAGAGGTTGGTAGTGGAAACCCTTCTGCTAGCAATTTAGTCAAAAGACTCAAAAGAATAGTTCCTAAAAGACTACCGCCCGAAACACCCTCGCACCAGTTCTTCTCTGTCATAGGAAATCATGGTGGGTGAAAAAGGCACCCTGGTGGCATCATGGTGGCACATCGGATACTAACTCAAGGCCAACAGGTCAAAACCAGCAATCACTCTGAAGGAGAAAAACTGCTTTGATAAAGAGTTACAGTCTGGGAAACTGGAGGAACAGATGTCCCCTGGCCTGTACTCTGTGAGTTGGCATCCACTCGATGTCAGTGAGTGAGTGAGGGAGTCAAAAATGGATGTGCTGGCATCCAGAAATAGTGTTGGCTTCAAATCATTTGACAAAACATTTACTTTCAGAACCCATGTGTCCTGCAGTCCTTGCCGTCCAAAGGCATTGTCCATAACTGGCCTTCAATTAAGGCTTCTCAATGCTTACAACCTATAAGTGAATTTTATTCCCCACTGAGGTCAAGGTTGTTCACATCTTTTCCTCAAATAGGCTGGCAAAGTGGCAGCCACTCATTCAATCTGTAGCACTTTATTAAAGAAAGTGAAAATAAAGGGAGGACTGCCCCCATATCCCTTAAGTCTTGGCCCTCTGAATTTTATGATTCGGGGTGAGATACAATGGCTGGGATATGACACAGAATCAGTCCAGCCAGAACATACTGATTGGCGTCTACATTGCATTGCTCAGCAGGGTGGTGACCTGGGCTCCAGATACAGTGTGCACAAGTGCAGAGTTTTGGGGGGTGTAGTGGATCCTGCCTCCTTTTATCTCCTTGACTGATTCCTTTGGACATATGATTGGATTGTGTGACTCAGGTGCCTTATCTGCACCATGATAGCAATTAGGCTGAGCTGTAATTACAGTCCTGAAAAGTTTAAGAAATTACCATTTATAATGAAATGAATTTGACAACATCAATGGCTTTGATCATGGCTCAGTCCTCAAAGGACAATGCACACATGGCTTTATTCCCATCTCAGTTATGAAACAAAGACGATGTCTATGGGAAACTTGGCCAGTCATTTTTAAGGGGAAACACATCTGATCTAGTATGGACCCAATTACAATTGTGTTTGGAGGGCATGTTCTTGCTTCTGAGGAATGCTTTAGGAAAAAAATAAAACACACACACTGCTTCTCTCTATGTCTCAAATAAAGGACTTGTTTCTAGAGAAGGTAACAAGGGGACAGAGTAAAATGTTGATTACATTATTTACTTTCATAATTGCAGGGAAAAAACATAACACTAACCCATGAGATGGTTTGCCATACCATAGCACAGGTGGGTTAGAAATTGGTCTCAGGTTGTTGCTGCTAGGCCCTATGGAATCCATTCTGACCCCAAACCAGCTCAATGTCACCGAGTCAAGCTGACTCATTGTGACCAGGTCTGCATGACAGGGGAGCACTGGTCCTGTGAGTTGATAAGACTATAATTTTTTGAGAGCAGAAGGTGTAAAACTTATGCCACCAGGGACCACCCATTTGCCCTCTAGACCTGTCAGTTCTTTCATGAAAATTTGAGCCAAATGGTGAGTTCATGTCCCTGCTAGAAGAGTCATTCTGTGTTTGTTATTTCTTATTTCAAACTGAGAGACCCTGTTGGACCATAGAAAGATGGCAGGCTTTAGGACCCTTTGGCCTCTACTTAGCACTTTCTGATTTTTCCCACCAGCTGGTTACCTGGGGTCTCTCAGCTGGAAAGCAGAGATGATCACAATTGGGTCATGCTGTGGCATGAGGAAGTTGGGTTGGTTGAGATGATGTCTAAAGCAGCTTGTGCACTGGTTTGTGTAGTGTGGGAGCAGGACTTCCCTGGTCATGTCATGTTCTCCCATGTTCCACTGACAGGTTCACTGCATGCAGGGCCCACCCACAGACAGTTACACAGGCCAAGGAGAGCCTTTCACGGTTTCAGCTGAAGTTCCACTGTAAACAGATCTCTCGCGCGCACGCTTTTAAGTTAACAGATCATTTTACTGGGGACTCTTACAGCTCTTATAACCATGTGTGCATCCACTGTATTAAGTATATTTGTACATATGATGTTTTCTGAACATTTACTTTCTATTGAGCCTTGGTATCGGCTCCTCTATTTCTCCTCACTCTCCACCTTGTGACCCCTTGATAAATTATGAATTATAATTATTTTCATTTTCTCCCTTTCCCCCATGGATTCTATTGTTTGGACCCTTGAGGGTGGGGTGAGAGTGGGGATGGTTATGTCTCAGTAGCGGTGATCTGTGGAACACATAAGCAGCTCTTTTTAAGCAGACTTTTTTACAAATAGAAAATAAACATTACTCACATGCAGAAGTAGGGAAATGCTCTGATTGTACAAACTACTCTGTCTTAAAGGAAACTCCTAAGAGCATAAAGAGTTCCCCTGGTGGCACCAACAGTTAAGTTCTTGGCTACTAGCCAAAAGGGTGACAGTTCGAATCCACAGACAGGCTTCTCAGAGAACGCCTTGGTGATCCATTTTCAAAAGATTGGTCTGAACTCAGAGAAACCTCCGTACCAGGTACTTACACTTGTGGCTATAATGGAGCCCCTTGTTATAGCTGCTGTCCATCCATCTTATTGAAGTTCTCCTTCTTGGTGGACCCTCTATTAAGTCTGATGCCCTTCCCCGTGGATTAGAGCCTCCCGAAAGCACATCCACCACCAGTGAGGGGCGTTTCTGCACCTCTGCTTCTCTGGAGCATTCTGGCTGCATTTTCTCTAAAACAGGTCTCTCTGTCCTTCTTGCAGTCCATGGCAAAGGCCACATTCTTTATCAATACCCCTATTCAAACGCTTCCGCTCTTTGTCCATCTACCTGGTCATTGTCTGGCATTGTAGACATATGTGACCATGTCGCTGTTGTCATTCAGTGCTGTCGAGTTAGCTTCAATGCATAGGACCTGGTGCGCAGCAGAACAAAGCACTGCCTGGGCTTTTGCCATCCTCACCATGGTTCCCATGCCTGAACCGATTGTTGCAGTGACTGTGTCCATCCATCTCATTGGAGGCCCTCCTCCTCTCCACTGCCCCATCCACTTTACCAAGCACCAAGTCCTTTTCTGGAGCCTGGCAAGATCTTCAAAGTATGTAAGACAAAGTCTTACTATTCTTGCCTCGAAGGAGCACTCTGGCTGTCCTTCTTCTAGGATAGATTGGTTTGTCCTTTGTGAAGAGTGAGTGAAGCCCCTGGAAACTCTCTATGGCAAAGTTCTCCTTGGATTCACTAGAGGCCCCTCATCATAAGTCAGACTTGATGATTTGATTTCAGCAGAATAAAATGCATGGAGCTAGAGCAAGTCTTCATAACACCTAGCAAGTAGTGGTAATTTAGTTGTGGCCCTTGTCCTCTCTGAATGCTATCCATAGCGTTGCTATGAAATTTTCTCCTGCGAAGAGTAATTTTCACTTTTCGGATATCCCAGCATCCAACGTCTTTAGAGGTCTTCATTTGTGTCTGTGCTTTTTTAGTTTAAAAAAATTTTATAGTGAGCATGAATCTCAAAATGACAAATAAGTGACATTTACTTGTTAAAAAAAATAAGGCACCCTTCATATTGACAAGGTCACTAAGACAGGATACTCTCTCCCCCCATGGATGCCTAAACCTGCTGTTTTGTCCTACCCATGTATATCTATGATACCTTGGTTTATATTAGTCATGCTAAGAGGTTAGAAATAAGAAAGACTGGGCAGGTAGTGTGTAAACCATGGGCAAAGGGGTGATTCATTCGTGTCCCAAACAAGACAAAGCATCCTGCTACTCGTATAGCATGCTTGGACCTCAGTTGACAGTGAGAAGCTGCAACCGCGGAAAACACTACAGGGGAACGTCTGTAGTATATTACATTTATATCACTCTCTCCTAAGAGCATGACTGATTTCATTTAACCCACATACTATTTCTACTTTATGAAGTGGAAAACCTGATGAAGTCCATAATTTTCTCAAAGTGCCCTCCAATGTAATTCTATTTCCCCAAATCTGGAGATGAGTGGCTCAAAAGCATAGTAGTGTTAGGGCATGCTCCGGTTGGGGTGGGAGCTAGGTTCTGCCTCTGTTCACAGTGTTTGGGGCCCCTGATAGGTGACACACAGACTCCGGTCCAGGGTCAGTAGCCAAAGTTGCTGATGGATGGCAATGGCTGGGGTGGAATTGGGTCTCTGAGTGTGTTCACAGGCCACCCTTGTTATGCAGGGAGAGGTGCGCTCCAGACTGCTGGGGTCTTGGGGAAAACATCTTGCACATCCATACATCACTGCTGGACTGGTATGTGGACCGAACTTTTGTCACTGCCTCCAAATGCCCTGTGCTCTGCTTCCACCCAGTCATTGTTCTTGGTCTCAGAGACAACCTTCCTTTAGACTTCTGCAAGGTGGAGGGAGGGAGTGGACCTGATGGACAGAGGGTCATTGAGGATAGGATGGTGGTCTTTGCCTCAAAGTGTGGCCATTGCTAGATCTTGCCCAGAGGAAACACTCTGGAGATGGAAGATGGGAATCTTCAGAAATCTGATCTCAGTCATCTCTCAAAACCTCAGTGATAGAGAACAGTTAGAAAAGAGACATGTAATGCTGCAGCACTTGAAGAATAATACCCTTTCTTCCATGTTCATTCGGAAATCTTCGAATCACATGAAAATAAAAATCAGAGAAGATCTTTGAGGGATTTGGAAGATTAAGGTGTGACTGACCCAAGTCTTGTTGTTTTCAATCACCTCATATGCATGTGGAAGTTGGATAATGAATGAGGAAGACTTCAGTAGAATGGATCCATTTGGATTTTGGTACTGGAGAAAAATACTGAAAGTTCATGGACCACCCAAAGAACAAACAGATCTGTCTTGGAAGAAGCACACTTAAAATTCTCCTTAGAAGCAAGGAAGACAGGATTTTGTCTCATATACTTTGGGCATGCTATCAAGAAAGATATTCCCAGCAAAGGAATGTCATGTTGGGAAGGTAGAGGGTCAGCCAAAAGGGAGGATGCCCCTCCAGGAGATGGAGTAACACAGACCTAACAGTGAGCATGACCTTGTTGCTGAACTGGGAAGGTGTTCGTCCTGTTGGAGGCACTGGGTCAGAGCTGCCTTGAGGGTATCGAACAGTAACGACAGTTTAGAGAATTCATGTCCTGAACAAAGGAGAACATGTAAGGTGGATGATGACGCCAAATCTCAAAGCCAGTATTCTAAGGGACTTCGAGGGTACCCCCAGGATTTTAGCCAGCAAATCATAAATTGTTCAGATTTTCAAAATTGCATCTGGGATCCACAAGTTTGGCAGCTTAAACAATAACATCCTTTCAACTTGTGAGGTCTGGTCCTACCCAGGTTGGCTAGAATCAAGGAGAATCTGTACCAGCCATCGGTATCAAAAGTAAACCACAACCAGAACCAGAGATTTCCACATGAACTAGCTGGTGTATGAATTAGAATTTATTCATCTCCTTAACATACATAGGAAGAAGTCGAGACCTTTCAGCTTCATCTAACCTAAAACCATATGTCTCAAGTATTGTGTTGCACGATGGGTAGCATTTTTGTGAGGGGAATGGCCTAATGTCTGCGCATGTGATGTCAATACTTGATAAGGACTGAAAAAATAAGTTTCAATGAGGGTGTAAATTAACAAATAAATGAGTAAACTTAGAGACACCTGTGTCGGGATTTCCTCAGTTTCCGTATCACAAAGATTTGGACTCCTTCTTTCATGAGTGGGCTGAAACATTTGACTCTCTCCATCATCTCTGCATCCTCCTCATTTCAAATGGAGCAGACCATGCACCCCCGTTAGCTAGCTATGCTCTCCAGCATCTCCAAAGTCTCCTGCCTGCTTAGCATTTGTCCTCAATGACATGATATTCCAACCTGCCTGAACACCATCTGTAAGTCAGTACTTCTCACCATCTTTAGATTTAAACTTTTTGAAAACATGTTCTCAACTTCCGCCAACAGTCTTGGATATTGGCACATCACCAGCAAAGATCTCTTTCCCATGTGTAAACACCAAATATCTGAATGTAGACTCTGAAGAGTTTATTTGGTCATCGTTGTCTCTTTTAGCCAATATACTGCTGCCAACATATGGATGGTTTATGAACTCATCATCCAATTGTCTAGGTCAGTTAGACGTCGCCATTCCCTCCTTACTTTCTCTTATCATCAAGCTGGAAGAAGTGTGACCTATTGCAATGGTGTCAGGCTGGTTCTCTAGATAAGCCAAGCCAATGATGTTTGTGTGTATACATATATCAAAAGAAATTGATATCAAGAAAGGACTCAGATTGTCATAGATGTGGGGAGGTCCGGTCAAGTTTAAAGCTGGAAGAAGATGAAGGACCCAATTAAAAAAAATAGGTAGAGAACATGGACAGCTTATCAAAGAAGACATTTAGGGAGTCAATAAAAACATGAAGAAATGCTTACCATCACTACCATCTCGGAGATGTAATTAACTTAAAGATGAGGCAACACCTCGGCCTAGCTCTGAGAGTAAAACTGAATGAAAGGAGGGGGCCACCAATTCTAGAGGAGTGCAGAGAGATGGGAGCCCTCAGAAACTGCGGGTGGGACTGCAAAGCAGCACGGCCATTGTGGAAAGCATTTTGGTGCTTCCTCAGACAGTTGGAAACAGAGCAATCCTATGACCAAGAGAGAGTGTCTTCCACCAGTGTTTCTAGCAACATAGGATTTCCCTTTTCTGAAGAGAGAAAGACAGAACACAGATCGGGCATCTGCACACCCATGTTCCTCACAGCACTTCACAACAGCAAGGAGATGGAAGCAACCAAACTGGCCAGGCATGGGTGAGGGGATAAACATCCTGGTGCACACACGCCGTAAGACACGATGCGTGTGGAAGAATAATGATTGATCTGGGAGACACCTCATGGCACGGATAGATTTGGGAGACATGATGAACAACACCCAAAAGCACGTTGAGTGAAGTTAGTCAGACACACAAGGACAGATATTGGATGAGACAGCTGCTACAAAAAATAAGAAAAGCTTTTCATACCAGGGGACACAGATTTGATTGTTACTTCAGATGGAGGTGAAGAAAGGAAAGGGGAAATTATAGGCTAGATGGTGGCTGGTCTTAACTGGAATGAGAGGCATATCTTAGAAGAGACAGATGGGTAAAAATAGAAGGGTGGGGGCAGTGAGAGAGAGAACCCGGCACATCACTGAGTGGCATCTTCCATTGTTGAAAGGGAAAGGATCTGCTATGCAAATCCCCCACCTAATTCAAAATAAAAAGCTTGAAAGCATAAGTGAATAAGATTATTTTACTGAGAAAATCACTAAGTCTTGGTTTGAAATTCTGAACTCCTGAGCAGGTGGAGACTGATGATCAAGCTTATTATTCCTATAAGGTGGAGGACAGACATATCTTTCTCTAACCCTTTTGCCAGTCGAAAACAGTCATTCTTCCCACTGCATATGGCTTCTCTGCTAGGTTTCTTTATGCATTACAATGGCCATACAGAGCCCCCAGGAGTACCATTATGGGATTTAATAGGGAAATAACAAGTTAAAATTCAAGGTACAGTTCTTCTGTCAGGACAGCTTCTTGGCCATGCCCACAGCCCTGTCCCTTGGCCTTCAGTCCTATGACCCCTTAGTCCCTCATTAGGGTCCTGGAAACTTTATGTGTATAGTCTCTCCTCTGCAAGGGTCCCATACACCTTATTTCCTTATGTGCATTATTAATAATTTGCTCACTCCCCTTGATAGTTCTCAAACACTTTACTTCCATAGTTGTAACTAATGATTTTATCGTAAGACTATTCATGACTTGGACAGCCACACAAAGTAATTCACTGCCATTCAGTCATCCCAACATGGAAACTGAATACCAGTTATGTCACTAGATATTTACTGATTTGTAGAAGTCTTTCTAAAGATAAGATTTAAATGAGCAAAAAATAATAACTTCTAAACCAGTCCACCCTGGACCTAGTCATAGCTATATAAAACACTAGAGTACAAGTTATTTAGTAGTGCTATGGATTTTTAAAATTAGTGATATTTTTCTGCAAGAAACACTAGCTGTCATAGCAAAAATTCCCTCAAATAGTGCTTTTTTTCTTCTGTAAAAAATGTTATGTTTCAAAAAAAATGTTATGTTTTGGTCACACACAATTCATCATTGAAATCTGGGCTCAAAGGATATTCTGGATTGAGGGACAGACCCCAACTCCTGCCCATCTGGAGATCTGCCATTCCCTTGGAACTGTGGGCCTTCTTTTTAATTCTCTGTCTCTACTTGACTAATAAGGGTTATGGGGGAAGAAAGGAGAGCATGTGTAAGAAACATGTCTTTGCTTTGAGATCCATGAAATCAGAAAACAGTCATTAAGCCACCCATACCTGCAAAGGAGTATGGGAATCATGATACAGCTGTATTTTAAGGTGTCAGAATATGAAGAGCTGCTAGATGTTATTTGTAATAGTAGAAATTTTTTTTTTAAAGAAAAGCGGTCTCCAGATGAATTACTAGTGATGGATAGTTCAGTAGCAGAGACCTTCCCATGCATGTTGGAGATCTGGTTTCAATTTCGGGTCAATGTACCTTCTTTCTGGGATTGAAGACTTGCATGTTCATGTGATGCTGAATAGATTTCAGAGGAACGTTTGGACTAAGAGAAACTACAGAGAGAAGCCTATTCTTCTGAAAATTGCCCAGGTAAAGCTCTTGAGATCAAGCCGCCCCATCCATAAGCAGTTGGGAATGGTGCAGGGCCCAGGAGCATGGGATCCCTAAGTTGGGGTTGGATCCATGGCAGCTCACAATGAGAACAGCAAGAATATCTAAGCATGCGTGAACCTAAAGAAAGAGACTTATTTCTATGTTTCCTAGGCCAACGGCATTGAAGAATCAGGCTTAATATTCTCTCAGAAGCAGGGACAAACATCCTAGCGGCTTCTCCATAAATGCCCTCGTGTGACGCGGACACGGTCTTATGGAGCAAACCTTCTTGTGTTAGCTGGTCAACTGAGCATAGCCTCACTTTTCTAAATTCCAATTGTGATTTGTCTGCATACATAAAGTACCCACTTGTTTATTTGCGTAAAGCATACGTCAGAACAAATGAAATCACCTTGGACACAAAAAAGCCACATGCACTTGAGACTTGGAAAGAACCTGTGGCTAGGCTTCGACTGTCAAAAGCAACGGGCTCCACATGCAAAGAGATGAGTCACACTCAGAAATGCATCTTGTTGTTTCAGTGGCCTCCGGAGAAGTTGGCATTGCTGCTGTTGCTGTTGCTGTTGGTAGGGCCTGTTTCAAAGGTTTGGACTCATACAAAAGACCAAGAGCTTGCCTGGTTCTCTGTCACCTTCACAACCACTGCTCACTTCAAGCCCATTGTTGCAGCCACCGCGTGAACCGAGTTTGTTGAGAATCTTCTTTTTGTTCCCACGGATTCTCTGTCATCCCAGAAACGTACAGGGGCAGTTTGGCCTGTCCCATAGGTTCACTCTGAGTCGGCATTGACTCAATGGCAGCACGTTTGTTGTTTATTTACTTTTCCAAGTATGTGTCCACCCCCCCCCCCCCCCGCCTCGGTGGATAACTTGTTCAAATTTTCAGAACTAGATAATCTCGAA
Organism: Nesogale talazaci; assembly: GCA_004026705.1. Lineage (NCBI taxonomy): Eukaryota > Metazoa > Chordata > Mammalia > Afrosoricida > Tenrecidae > Nesogale > Nesogale talazaci. The sequence goes on along the minus strand of PVJH01002441.1, from coordinate 107,677 downwards.
TAGAATTTTAATGATAAATTTATCTTAAGGAAAGTTGCTTTGGAGAAGGAAAGGGAGTGGGAAAAGGAGGAGCTGATATCCAGGGCTCAAGTAGAAAGAAAGTGCTTTGAAAACGATCGTGGCAGCATGTGTACCAATGTGCTCAACACAGTGGATAGATGTACGGATTGTGATAAGAGGTGTAAGAGTCCCCAAGAAAAGTATTTAATTTAAAAAATAAAAGAAAAACCTGCTTTTAAAATGATTGGTACCTTATCACCCTCTTCCTGATCGGGATGGGGACTCAGCCTCTTCCTGCTTTATTTCACACCACCATCTATCTCCCTTTTGATTGGACTCTCCTGAGGAATAGCTCAAGAAAGATGTGAGAGAACATAGCTGGTTTTTATTGTTAGGTGCTGTGGAGTCAGTGCTGACTCGAGGGTCCCTATGTACAATAGAGGGAAACAGCCCGACCTGCGCCGTCCTCAAATGGTTCTGCTGTTTGAGCTCATGGTGGCAGCCACGGTGTCAATCTCATCAAGGTTCTTTGTACTTTTCACTGCCTCTCTAAGTTGCCAAGAGTAATTTCTTTTTGCAGGGATTCGTCTCCCCTAATAACATACCCAACATATGTGAGACCAAGTCTCTTCCTCCATCCTTGTTTTGGACGAGCATTCTGACTGTCCTTTGTCTAAGAGATAGGTCTTTGTTCTTTTGGCATTCCATGGTACTTTCACTATTGTGTGCCAACACCACAATTCAAATGCATCCGTTTTCCTTTGTTATTTCATAGTGAAGGTCCAACCCTCCAACACAGAGGAGGCGCTTGAAAATAGTATGGAGTGGGTCACCAGCCCTTGTCCTCAAAAAAACATCCTTGCCTTTCAACCCTTTCAAGAGGTTGCGGGCAACAGATTTACCCAAAGAGGTGTGTTATTTGCACTCTTGGCTGTGACTTCCATGAGCCTTGGCTATGGATCCGAGCAAGATGGCGCCTTGATTTTCCACTCCGATTCTGAGACTAGCCAGTAGACATTCTCAGGTCTTTTGTGAAGCCTGTGTGGGTGATCCTGCTGGACTATGGGACATGCATCTGGAATCACTTTTATGTTGGAAACTGTGGGGAACTCCAGGCTACAAAACTTCCATGGGAAAAAAGAGAGGTAGTAGGCTCCCCACTTGAGCTGGCATCCCCACTTGATTTTAATAAGTCTGGTAGTTATCAATGATCCCCAAACACCCATATTCTCTTGCTTCCTTTCCAGTCTTCAGGATTTCCTCTTCTTTTTCCCAGCTGCATTTTATTTTCTAAGTGCTTGATAGGCTTGAATCTTTTACAAGCTATGGGGAAAGAAAGTTTGGCAGTATCACTTCACTGAAAGCATTACCCTGCAAGGCTGTTTGAGCGATTCCACCAGGCTTTCGAAACTGGCCCAGAACACATGCCCAAAGGTTTCTCTGTATTTCTAAAAGTAGCAGTCTTTATAGAGATCAATCATCTTACCGTTTGAATCAGCATGGTATCCTCCAGCAGGAGCACCGAGTTCTTCAGAGAGAGAGTTGTAGGTAATGAAATCAGGAAGGCGGATGAGGGCATAAGGTCCCTGGGTTTCAACAACAGATTAAGTGACTTAGACATAGTGCTGTTGACAATGGAAGTCTATTGATATTTCTAGGCAGATAAGTGGCATGCTGACAGCAGTGCTCTGAGAACAAAAATCTTGTAGTGGTTAACCCCCCCCTTCTTTGTTTAATTCCATATTTACTATTACTCTCCCCAGCATCATATCCCTGTGATCCTTCTTCCTCTCTCTCTGAAGCACCTACTCTGAGTGCAGCCTGATGGGGAAAGTCTTGTTTGCTTTTAGTACTAAGGAGTCAGAGAGAAACTGCCTGCTTCCATTCAGCATGCAAGGGAGGCAGCTAAATGTGGCTCTGACTTGGAATGAAAGGAAATGGAGTCAGATGGTAGAAGCTGTAAGGCATAGATCTCTCGGACGCTTGAAACCAAACTCAATGCCATTGAGTCAGTTCTGACTCATACAGACCCTATCCAGGACAGGGTAGAACTACCCCTGGCTCTTTACACGACTCTTGACACTTTACAGGATTAGAAAGCCTCAACTGTCTCCCATGGAGCAGCTGGTGGCTTTGAACTGTTGACCCTGCACTTAGCAGTCCAATCTTTAACCATTGCAGCACCACCAGAAATGAATACTTTTCACTTTCATAGACTGGTGAGTATGGAAAATATTTTGCTATCATAGTATAAGCATGAGAAGTTTCAAAAATTATGTTATCTGTATTTCATCTTCCCACAAACTTCTTGATATCCCCTTGTATGTTACTCATGAAAAGAAAATGGCAACTTTACCTGGGCATTGTAAGGACAAGGTGAAGTGAGTCAAGTGAAACAAGCCTAATTATAGCAGTTGGAGCAGATTCAGTTCCATGTTGATCTCATTTCCTTCCAAGACAGCCGTCCAATCAGACAGCTGTTCCAGTGCCTTGAGCAGATTCCCACTCAGGGACTCTATATTGGATTCAGAAACTTTAACTCTTAACAGTAACAAATAGCCTCTTTCTCTAGCTGAGTAGTTGGGGGCGGGAGGAGTTAGGATGTGGGATTGAATCACCAACATTGGGGTTATCAGGCCATTAAAAATCATTTCATTGGGCGCTCATACAACTCTTATCATAATCCATACATAAGGCCATTTTGTGTCAAGCACATTTGTACATCCGTTGCTCTCATCACTCTCAAAACATTTGCCTTCTAGTTTAAGTCCTTGGCATTAGCTCCCCATTTTTCCCCTTTCTTCCCTCCCTCCCCTCTTTTATGAACCCTTGATAATTTATAAATTGTTTCTTTGTCATATCTTGCGCTGTCCGATGTCTCTCTTCACCCACTTCCCACACCCCAGGAAAAAGGTTACATGTAGCTCTTTATAATCAGTCTCCCCTTTCTACTCCACACTCCCTCCACCCTCCTGGTATAGCGACTCTCACCACTCATCCTGAAGGGATCATCTGTACTGGATTCCCTATGTTTCCGGTTCCTATCTGTACACGTGTACATCCTTTGGTCTAGCTGGATTTTTAAGTAGAATTGGGATCATGATAGCAGGGAGGAGGACACACAGAAGAGCTAGAAGAAAATTGTATGTTTCATTATTGCTACACTGTGCCCGGACTGGTTTGTCTCCTCCCTGTGTCCCCTCTGTAAGGGAAAGTCTATTACCTACAGATGGGCTTTGGGTCCTCATCCTGTATTCTCCCTCATTTACACCAATATAATTTTTAGTTCTTTGATGCCTGATAACTGATCCGTTAGACCCTTCTTGGTCACACAGGCTGGTGTGCTTCTTCCATGTGTGCTCTGTTACTTCTGAGCTAGATGGCTGCTTGTTTACCTTCAAGACCCTAGATGCTATATCTTTTGATAGTTGGGCACCATCATCTTTCTTTCTTTACCACATTTGCTTATGCACCGATTTTGTCTTCAGCGATTGTCTTGGGAAGTTGAGCGTCATGGAATGCCAATTCAACAGAACAAATGTTCTTGTACTGAAAAAGTATCCAAGTGGCTGTTCAATGTCTCTCTGCTGAACAGACCGTGTTTTTTAACTTTCAGTGCTCCCAAAGTTTCTTTTGTTAATAAAATGACAGCCATGTAAATACTGTGGAGCTGTCTGACTCTGGGCAACATTGCTTTATACCATAGCTTGGAATCGACTCAATGGCCATGGGTTGATGGGTTCAGTCGCCTGATCCTTTCTAACCTGAGATCTGGAGAAGTAAAGAGACTGTGGTTCCAGAGTGAGTAAATAGCAATATTGGTTCCAGAATGAAGTTCCTGCAAGAGACACCATGCTCCTTCTGTAATACAAGAGTGTTCACTTGGGGAGAGGAATATTCATGGAGAGAAATTATATTTTAGAGCGATTTCCTCAGCTCCATTCAAAGTTATTGCATCACATTGTTACAGAGTCACATCTAGCTGCTCCAAAGACTTCCAAGGTGATCAGTCTTGAGCAAAACAGATTGCATGCCACCTGCCTTTCTCCTTTGGAGAGACCAGTGGAATCAGACCATTGACCTTTCCGTTAGCACCCAGGCACTCTGACTACTGCACCACTAGGCCTCCTACATGCCAAGTTAAAAGACCTAAAAATGACTCTCAGTTCTCCTAGTTGTGGTGATTAAAGTATGATTCTTAAGGATTAACATATTCTCCTTGTCTGTGAACCTTCTGTTTCTAGTAAGATAAAACAAATATTTTATCTGCCTAATTTGTCTGTGGTAAAGTCTATATACACTGTAAAAAAAAGTATTTTTATAATGAAATTAAACTTGAAATTAAATTAATGCTAATGTGATTAAAATAATATACTTAAGTGGAAAACAGCAATACATTGGCTGTAATTGAATTTTATCTTAAAACCCTATTTTTTCCTTCAGGGAATGTCTCTTTAAGGATTTCTCAGCGTATAAATGTCTTGCCCATTTAAACACATATAAATTAACTCTGAAACCTGCTAAGAGGGGATATTATAAAAAACATATCCCAAGCAATTAGCTTAATTAATTAGCAAGATAAATTGTATCTTTTAGAATTGTTAGGTTTAATTGCTAAGAATTATTTGCCAATTAATGCAAGGGAAATAGATCACAATTTTTCAGAGTCAATTTTGCTGCCCAATGGCAGAGCCTTTATAATTATAAATTAATAAAAATTAAACCTGGAGACACAGCCTTCTGTTAATTTTTAAGGTTCTGTTCTGTTTTTACCTGTGAACCCAGACATACTATTTCTTAAGTTTAAATCCCAAAAGACTCATGTTCATTTTGATATATGAGGGTGGTATATCATGCATCTCTGGTACTAGGCATTTTGCAAAAACATTTTGAAAATGCTACGACAGCAGCATTGTAAGCCAACCTTAAACCACGAGGAGTTGGATTACAGATCAATGCTTCCTCATGTGAAGTGATCAGTATTTCTCAATGTGACTCCATTGTCTGCAATCCTATAAAAAATAAACCACTCGACTCCATCAAGTGTCTGCAGAAGCCAAAAGCTCTGTCATACTGGAGCCTGGATGGACCGTGAGTTACTAGATGGAAACATGCCCATGATGTATTTCATCGCAACCTTTCCCCCTCACTCATGGCTAAAGCGTATGCATGGGTCAATTGTCACACTGCAGATGCTTTTATAAACTGGGATTGATTTATCTTGACTATGTAATCTATTGGTTTGGTTTTTTTTCTTAACATGGTCTCAAAAAGATTTCCATATTGTTTAGTTCATCTGCTCAAGAGATGGCACAGTTCACAGGAGATATTTTATCAAAAGGTACTTTAATAGGAAAATTATTTGCTTTCCACTTTGCATATCTTGCATTTCATTCTACTGTAGATTCTACAATAATAAGACCCTTGTGAAACAACAACTTCCTATGACTGACATCATCTTTCTGTGATGTAGTCAAAGAACAAGAAAGCCCTTGATGAGATGGACTGATTCACATAGTGACTGCAAAGGCCTACTGACACATGGCAATGGTTATAAGGATAGGGCAGGACCATATCTATATCTTTTTTATGGGGTGGCTATTAAATAGCGTGATATAATATAATGTAACAGCAATCAATACAATAGCAATTAATATAATGACATCAAATAAAATGAGAGCCTTTCCCCCATGATACAGCCATCTTCCTGGCTCTTTCATCTAAGTTCATCACTATGTAACATCTCACCCTTTGGCACAATTCAGTCAAGAGATGTTAACTTCTCATGATGTCAGTAAAAATATTTGTACATGAAGACACATAAGAATGGGTGGATGGATCATTGTATTCATTTGCTATCATGACACGGAGAAAAGCATTTTAATTGTAGTTGATAGCTTATGTCTGTCCAGGTAGACTAGAGAAACAAATTCATAAACACATCTGGATATAAGGGAAAGGTTTATATATCAGAGAAATGGACCATTGAGAAAGCATCTCAACCCAGCCCAGTCCAAGGTCATAAGTCTGATATTAGCCCATATGTCCAATACCAGTCTATAAAGTTTCCTTCCAACTTATGAAGCATGTGCAATGACACCTGGACAATCAAAGGCCAGTGGGTGCAGCGTCTTGCATATCCAGTGGTGGTAGAAGCATCTTGGCTCTGGCAGGAGTCTCTCTGTGGCTTCTCCAGCCCTAGAGATCTGGTCCCATCAGGGCAAACCCATGTGGCTTTTCCTATAGCTCTTCCAGTCTCTAGGAATCAGGATTGATCAGCATGCTGTCATCTTATCTTGTCAGTAGTTCATATCCCAGGAACTCAGTCTATTCTCTCTCCTCCAACTAGGAAATACTGCGAGATGCCCCAGGATTCTCAAGGAGAAAGCCATGCCCACACAGAGGCTTCATTGACTCTCCAGAGTGACAGGCAGGACTCCACCCCTACACTCCCAATCATGAAATTGACATCAAGTACAAGATAGCTACATACCTTAAAAAGAGAAATATCTTCCAAGGGACTTCCTTTGATGAAGGACCGAGTACAGATAATGTGTACTAAACACACAAGTATTATATTGCGGCATGGCCAGTGATTAGCAAATTTGGAAGGGAGATGATATTGAACTTTTCAAATATACAAGGAAGGGATGACTATTCTTGCAATGTATTTTGACAATTTTTAGCATTCACCACTTGGGCACAACCTCTATCAAGATGCTCCCTGCATTAAATGTTTAAGAAATGACTGAAGAGTGCAGCAGAAAGAGAGAGAAGGCAAACAGCAGAGAAGAAAAAAAATTGATTGTGATTCAGCTTTGGGATATTAAAAATAATCAAGTGAAAATATTCTGAAATCTTCTGAGTAGACCCTTCTGCGTGAGGCAAGGAAGTTGAGCAAAGGCTGTTGAGGCTGTTGTTAGACACTTTGATCTGCTTGTAACTCACAGCAGCCCGACACACAACAGCACAAACCATTGCCTGGTCATGAACCCTTCTTCTCACTATTGCAGCCACTGGGTAAAACCATCTTGTTGCGGGCCTTCCTCCTAGTGGCCGACTGTCTCTGTTACCCATCAGGATGTCGTCATCCTAGGCACTGGGGTCTCTTGACATTCAGAAAACAGTGCAGAGTCTACAATGGAAGTCATTGTGCTCTGTAGAATTGATACTTCCTCTCACACCCAAGATTCAAAATCCTATCTGCCAGAGAGTCAAGTCTGATCCCTGGAGGTTCCATGTGTGCCAGAGGAGAACTGTGCTCTGTGAGGCTTTCCTTGGCTGATAGTTCAGAAGTTGATCACTCAGACTTTCTTTCTATTTCCCTCTGATTGACTCAGACCAGCCACCAGTTAGTGAGCTACTCAAGCCTGAACTGCTGGTAAATATCTCTAAAGTCCTTCAACCACACATGAATAATTTTAACTTACTATGCTCCATCCTGCCATTGGCTGAGAAAAGTAAAAGTAGCAGGATCGTTTTGTTTTATGCTCTGGGCCACTTTTATGAATATTAGTGGTGATAGAGTTGCTGTTATGGATTTGCGCATTTGGTATATTTCATGTTGAATTTCAATTCTAAGCTTGCAATTCAGCTTGCATATTAAGCATATTATGCTATATGCATTATGGAACCTAAGTATGAAATAGCCTACAGAGTGCCTGAAAGATGACTTGTACATAGTATATCATGCTTTTGTTATCATGGTTAAATCAATGATGCTGTTATAACAGATGGTGCTAGTCCATGATGAAATATTGATTATTATTTCACATTGAACATCATTTTAGACACCTATACAATCACTACAATATGTTTTTCTAGTAAAGTGTGAGATATTAATTTTAATCCATTATTTTTTAAATAACATGGTTATAGCATTCATCCCTGAAGTCAAATTTTTATAAATATGTTTTCAAATAAAATGATATTTAGAGACATATAGGAAAAATTTCATCTTTTAATCATGAATGTATGATATGTATACACATATACAAATATGCACATACACATTTAAATGAATGGTATATGTATTTATATCAACATTTATATGTATATGTGTTATATATATGTATATGTTTTTTGTTTGTCCACAAATCTGATAGACTACTAAATCACTTTATAAACCAAATTTCCTTTTCTTTTAATTAGATATAAACGTTCTTTGAAGCGTAGTTTAAAATATTTTCTTAAGTGAAATACTTCAGAAGAGTTTGCCTTAATTCATTGCACCCAGAAAACTTCGTTTCCCAAATACGCCTCCTTTAGAGCAAGACAATGAAATATTAGCAGCCCTTATGGGGAAGATTGATTAAAGATGTATGTATATTCCTGTGGGTTTGCATTTTGAGAAGACAGTGTATTTGCCAGGGTTGCTTTGATGAGTGAGCACATGGCTTTTGTTAGGTAGATGTTACTTTCCTCAAAGTAGAAATGATATGGTGTTCCAAGGACTGAATTTTTCATACTAGTGATTACCCCTGAAATTCAATTAGAGAATGAAAGTACTCAGATGATTTGAAATACCACTTACCCGTTAGGATAGGTTAAATGTGCTGGAACAATTGAATAAATATTCTGAAATAAATAGAAGCAGGTTCTCATCCCCAGAAGTCAAAAATAAAACCCTTTCTTTCATGTGTCTACTGGAGATCTCACTGCTCTTCTGAAGCATATTTTCACTTCCTAAGTGAAGTGCTTTTGTAACAAGAAAGAGTACAAGCAAATTAAGTTAGAAATAGATTAAAGAGGAACACAGCCCTAAATTTTTTGGGGGGTGGGGGCATCACTACCTCTGGTGGTCGTAGTTGCTATCCAGTGCTGCTCCTGAAAGCTGCCGCTGATTTGAACCTCCAAGCCCGCGGACCACAGTCCCGCACTCAACCAATTACGCCACTGGGGCTCAGCCCCCCAGCCCTAAAATTTAAAGGGAAAAAAAGATAAATAATTATGTTTACAGATTATGAAAAAGGCAGCTAGTTTAAAGCATCGAGAATAAAGGATAATGAAAAAATCACTTGATGGGTATGGATATAAGTTATATACATTTGTCTGAAACAGATGTATGAGACTACATGACTAATACAAAGGGGCTTCAAAAGTTCATGAACAAATTTGATCATCTTTCAATTTCATTGTCCCACATACTTTCTGAAGCACCCTTGGACAATTACAGATTTCAAAAATAATTATGTTGCATAAGTACTATAAGTTTATGAAAAACTATAAAACAGTAAGTAGAATATCCACATGATTAAACACAAAATATGGTGCTGAATCAAATCCTCTGCTATGAAATATCTGCAAGATAGTCAATCACATTCAACTCCATAGTAATCAAAGATAGACGTTGAAATCAAAGGGTAGTTTCAGGAACATATGACTCATGGAATGTGTTATTCAGGTGTTTTCTTGCTTGTTTGCCTTGGTAATGTCACTCAAGCCTTATAAAATAATGCTAAGACAATCCCTCCCACTATTTATGGAATCTGTAAATGGTTAACTTTTCTGCAAGCAAACCAGACTTAAACTATGGTGTGGGGATTACTGTCTGAGTGGTTTTCCTAAGAAAATAATCATGGGTGTTGCAACAGGATGTATTTCTAATATTTAAAACACTTAAACCAATTGAATTTCAATAATTATAAGATGATGAAATAAATCAAGATATCCAGAATGAGACATTGGTTTTCACTGTCATGTTTGGAAATAATACTGAAAAACACTCATATAGTAATGCAAAATTACAAGGACATAAAATATTACATGGAGTATCATCCAAAATTAAAACCAAAAAAAGGGGTATGTGTAGAAGTGTGTGTGTCGGACTGATTGTATGTGCAAATGGATTACAGTTTTGTTGGGTGGAATTACATAATTTTAACATATTTATACTACTTTTATCCACACCTCGCATAAACATAATAGTCACACATTCGTTTTTGAAACAGAAACAAAGCAAACCCATCCCTCAAACTAGCTACATTGGACATATATTTCAGTGAAGCTTGTGCTGTTTGAAGTATTAAAGAGATGCTTTGTGCAATTCAATAATTGGCTACAGAAAGGTGAGAAAGGACAGGGTCTCTGCTTTCCATAAGTCCAGAATCCTGTGCAAAGTGTCTAATACTAAAATGTTCATAGCATAGTGTGAGAGAGAATTCAGTCAACTGCAGGAAGTAAGGAATGAATGCAGAAATTCTATTCTAGCGATATTCAAGCAGGGGTATCTGAGAGCATACAGGACCTCAGAATGGATTCTGCCCGTGTCTTCTTGACATTCAAAGGACAACTGGGACTTCACCTGAACAACAGTAGCCAGGTGGAAGAGTTTTCTGGAAGGAGAGATCAACATGAGCTAAGAGTCAAGAATGAGCCTGTGAGTTTGCATAACTTACAACCCACAAGATATGGCTGGGAGGTGAAGTCACCGGATGGGGTAGACTACCTTAACATGAAAGAATGATGTTGAATTCATGGTGAAGGACCTGTTTTACCATCATCCCTGCAGGTGAGGGAGAATCAGTGAGTACTTTATAGTGCATAGTTGTGCAGCCTTGCAGATGGAGGGATAGAAGTACAAACTTAGAGGCAGTGACCCTCCCCTGAAAATATGATAAAAATGTAAAGATGAGATTTGAGACACATTCCTAAAATGCAGCAAACTGCTTTTGTCGACCATTTCAGCATAGACATTGGGGGCAAATAAGAATGTGCAATGATACAAGGTTTCTAGTTAGGTTGGACTTCAATTAATGGGAAAAACAGAAGCATATTTCAAGTGAGGATAATGATTTGGAAATGTGACCTTTTAAGAACCTGCTGTCCTGGGTTAGACATCTACTTAGATCCTGCAAATACAAATTGGCAAGTTAGAATTGAGTTTGAGAGAGAAGCTTTCACATGGGAAGTAAATTCTATCAATGAAAGTGTTGAAACTAGGAATTTTGCCAATATTTCAAAGACTTTTTGAACTCAAACAGAAAAGGAGAAATTTTGGAGCACTACCTAGATTTAGAAGATAGACTGAAGAATGGATATAGGGACATTGGAAAAGTGTAGACAGTAATGTAATATTTAAGAAGTTGTAGAGTTTGTTTGAAAAACAATAGATTGTCAACTTTTAAGAACAAATTTCAGAGATGTTAGGTGACTCTGGGCCTAATCAGTGGTAGAATTCAAATAATTCAACAACTGGTCACTTCCCCAGTATTTTAAGTTTAAAGGACAGAATGCATGTCTGGGACAATTCCGATGGAGTTTGTGCTCTGGCAGCTGTAAATGCAACTCTCTGTGCATGCCTTTATGGAGCTCTGGGTGGAGTCGTGGGTTACCTTTGCGGCTGCTAATCACAAGGTCAGTGATTCAAACCCACCAGCTGCTCCTCTGGAGAGAGGAAGCCTTTTTGCTCCTATAAAGATTGTGCAGCTTCAGACACTCCCAGGTGTGGTTCTAGCTTGCCCTAAGGTGCCTATGAGTCAGAATCAAGTTGAGGACAGTGAATTTGGTTGTTTGTTCTATTAATTGATTAATTTGCAAAATTATGTTTTCTCTAGCAATGCTCTTAGAAGGATACAGTTTTGTTAAAATTAGGTTGATTTAGATTGGAATTTGGCTAAGTAGGGTTAATACGTCTTTAAGAGGATCAGAAGAATGGAGTGGCTTTCAGAACACTGCTGACTTCACACTGTGGTAATTCTGGGGTGAAGTGAAGTATGTGGCAGGAGATTTCAGAGGTACTAGACCATATTGAGATCCGAATTAGTGGTATCCTAATATGAAATGTAGATGGATAAGGTGCTGGAATAGAATCAAAAGAAATCCTGTTAGTGTAAATAACTAGGGCATTCTTCTATGCAATGCATATTTTTTCCTTTATAAGTGGAACACAGGGTTAGAAGTGATAGTAAATAGAGACTATCAAAAGAAATAAAATAAAAACATTGATCCTATCATCCAGAGATAATGACTGGTCATTCTTGTATGTATGCACATCCCTCTGATCAATGTGATTAGAATCCAGATGCCACGTCATTATGTGAAAATCTGTATTATGTAGTAGTGGATGATACATTAAATCACAAAATGCAGGATAGCTACATTATTAAGTAGCTGCTAAATGACATTATTACATAATTACCAAACCACTGAGTATAATAACAGAGCCAAGTTGACATATAACAGTCACAGCCAATGTATGAATAAAGAGTCAGTAAATAAGGAGTAGGTTTATTTATGTACTCAACATTATATTATAAAATATTTAATTTTGGCACATTTTGTATATTTGGTATATATATGTACCAAAATAAATACATATATTTAGCATATATATATTCATCACATATATCTTTCTTTTTAACTGTATTTATTTGTTTCTATCTTTAAAACACACACATATCTGTATAACATTTTACAAGCTGTTATTTTCCCCAACAAATTTCTCTTTTTGGGTCATTATTTCAGTGTATCTTTTCTGTGGATTCTACATTGCAAAGATGCATGCTAAAGTATGTATTTATAGCAGAATGTGCAGTCTATCATATGATAAGTGCTTATTTAATTAACAGCTACCATATTTCAATATTATCATGAAGATTAGGTTGAGAAGGGAAAATGCTTTAAGTGCTAAAAGGTGGCAATTGTGAATTCATTAAATTGCCTCTCTTTATTCTAAGAAGCTCTCTTTTCAAAGTCCAACTTAAAGAATGTTTTCTTCATCAGGACCAATATTCAACACATCCTTGCTGTCTTTTCCAGGAATATGAACCTTTCTCAGTAGATTTTATTAAGAGTGACTCAGTAAAATGGCACAGCATATGTAGTAGAGTATGAATGATGTAAAAGAACCTAGATTCACTCAAATTTAAACATTGTGTTTTTAAAGTGTGCCAACTTCATCTTTAGAATAATATGTGTGATTTTAAGAATATTTAATTAAGTCTTATGAAAGACCAAGAAGAGAAAAAGCATACTACTGAGACATTAGAGTAATATTGGACAATTCTATTTATTTCTGTTTTTTTAATCAAATTAATAATTTTATTAGGGGACTTTTTACAATTTTTTGGGGGGAGCATCACTGCCCTCTGGTGGTGGGAGTAGGAGGCCCAGCCTTTGCTCCGTGGAGCTGGAATTGAACCTCCAATCCAGTGGGTTGCAGTCCCGTGCACAACCACTACGCCACCGGGGCTCAGCCCACAATTCTTATAACAATCCATCATTTGATAGTATTAAGTGAACCTCTCCATATGTTGCCATCAACATTTTAAAAACAATTTTTACTTTGAGTCCTTGATATCTTCTCCTTTTCCCCCCTCCCTCCCAAACTCTCCTACCCTCGTGGATCCTTTATCAATTTTATATTGTTATTGTTATTTTGTGTCTTATATTGTCTGTTGTCTCCCTTTAGCCACCTTTCTGTTATTTGGCAATTCTCTTTCTTGGGTCTACTTCATAGTAATGTACCTTCTGACTTGACTCAGGGTCATATGTGTAGTGGAATAAGCTAGATGACATATGCCATAAATTCTTTCCTAAAGAAAAACATGACTCATCTCCACAAAATCTCAAGTGATGCCTTACTTGTGTGCTAGACCAATGTGTGTAGACAGAGATAGGGAAAGGTCAGGTTTTGTGAGAATGTCTCTATCATCAGTGCCTTGCATAACCTCAAAAGTCTTATAAAATCCTCTGTGTTTCTTAAAATATGACACCTGATCATCTTTCTTCAACATAACCTGGGAGGTCTATTAAAATTGCAGCTACTTGAGGCCCAACCTCTTCTGACCTAGAATCAAAAATCTCTGAAGTTGATGACCAAGAAGTTCATTTTTGACAAAACTCCCATGGGACGCTGATTCCCACAATTGAGGAACAATTGGTTCCTTGCTCAATCTTATCAAAGAGTCATAATTAAAGCCCAGCATTTGAGAGATACGTAAGCTATAGGACACCTAGTGCAGGTTTAACAGGTTATTGATGGCTTGAATTCTCAAATTACAGGGAAGAGCTCTGTTGTTGCTGTTGTTGCTTTTTCAGTCTTGCACAGCTCAGAAAAAAATACTGGATCCAACCAAGCCAATGTGAAATGAAATCATTCAGTAAATCTAGAATATCTGCATCACCTTTCCTGAAAAGGGTACTATTTATAGTTGTAGCCATTCATCCATTTAATATTTCGTTAATGCAATCATTCGATGGGCATTTGTGACATATTTTAATCATGCTCAGACTAAGGCTGTGAGGAATAACAACAGACTCCCTCCCTTCAGAGTGCTCACAGTCTATTGATGTCCGCTATGTTGTAGGTAGGGGGTAATCAGTTACCATCCTATCAAAACACTAGTAATAATTCTCTCTCTCTCTCTCTCTCTCTCTCTCTCTCTCTCTCTCTCTCTCTCTCTCTGCCATTAAGTTGATTCCAATTCATTGTGACACCAAAGGACAGAGTAGAACTGCCCCTCCAAGATTGTAACCCTTTTCCAGAGTAGAAAGCCTCGTCTTTTCCCTCCAGAGGAGCTGGTGGCTTCACGCTGGTGACTTTGTGATTAGCATTCCAACATGTAACAGACTGCATCACCAGGGATCCAGACGACTGCTAGGTAGCAATTATTTTCACTTTACACCTGAAGAAACATGGTCTCAGGGAGATTCGGTGACTTACCCCAGATCCCCCAACTAATAAATGGTAAAACCAGGTCATCTTATCCAAGCCTGACTTCTCTCTGCTATATTAGAGACTATCTCCTGAGGAAACAAAATCAAATACACTTAGAAGGCTATGAAAGATGTGTAGTTTATTATTGGGTTTCAGAATACACTGCAATTTTCTGTGCCTCGCGTGGCAGTTGAGACCCACCTCCATTTCCTGAATATAACGTGTCACCAAATGTCTTGCTTAAAGGACATTGCTATAAATCTGGTGGCTGGGTTGTTTTCTTTATTTGACATGAAGAGAATATGAGTCTAAAACTCTCATTTCCTTGATAGTTATGATAATTTAGGACATAACCATTTCATAATGTTTAAATCTCTTTGATAATAAATTTTACATAATTGATCATATAAGCTAACAGAAACCCAAATCAATTTCTATCAAATCAATTTCAACTCAAAACGATCCATTGGACAGAGGAAAATTCCCCCACAGGGTTTCCAAGACTTTAAATTCTTACAGAAGCAGAAGCTACATTGTTCTCTCTCAGATTGGCTGGACAATCAATTTGATTGAATCAATTTTGATTCAAACCAAGGACAGTGCACTATAATTAAGAGCCTTTACTTCCACAATGGATCTGAGTCAATAGACCAGGTGTGATGTTCAAGGTCTGAGAGAGATGCTTTAAGTTTGCAGTTATTCTCTTTAACCACTCTGACGCAAGGACACCTTAAACAAGCAAAAATATCAAAATCAAATAGTGTATATGCCTTAACATTCCAATAGGGGATGTGTTTGATTACAGGCTTAGTAATAGAGAAGAGATTGTGCAGGGAGATTTTCACATCTAGTAAAAAAGTTAGGGTTTAACACTATATATAGGGCTTAGCCCCGGTGGTGTAAGTGGTTGAGTGCGGGCCTGCGGCCTGAGGGCTTGGTAGTTCAAATCCAGCGGTGGCTCTCAGGAGCAGCACTGGGTAGCTCTGACAACCACCAGAGGCAGTGCTGCCCCCCGCAAACAAAACAAAACAAAATAAAAATACTATATATATATATATATATATATTTACACACATATCACACATATATATTACTGTTTTAGAAGGTATTCTGAAGCTGGGACATACATCACTCATTTAATCAATATATCTATAGTTCAATAATAGGTTTAGACATATGGAAATGCAAAGAAAATAAGCAAACAAAACAGAGACACCACTGCAATTCCAGTTCATTTTTCAGGTATAAATTCTTCTAGTAATTATTATTTTTATTTTTAATAGTTATTTAATACAACACTGACTCTAAGTGGACATTGCTGAAAAATGGAGAAAGACCACAAGGAACAACTGATACATCCAATTAAAAGAATCAGAGATTTATGAATGAAAGGAAATGCAAGTAAAAGAACTACAGATATAGCTAAGGACACAGTGAAAGCTGTTGCTTATTTTAGGTAATATAGTATGTCACAACATACACTCAGGACTTTTGATTCACTATGCTTAATTATTACAGTATTTCAGGAAAGTAAACCAGAGAAACATTTTGTACAACATTACTGGTTCACGATCAAATTCAGGTCAAAGGACTGAAAAGTTCCTGATCTTTTTATATTTGTATTTTATATTTGTATTATCCATTAAAGTAGATTAGTTCTTTTTTGCATAGAGTGTGAAATAAGATTCATTTAGTTCCGAATCAAATTTCTAGGTTTTGTCCTTTCTCAAATTAAACAATAGTGTATATGAGCCCATGGAATTATATAATGCACCTTTTAAATTTTGAATGCAAAAAGTTGCATGATGAGTCACTTCTCTAACTTCCAAAATATCAATTATTTGATAATAAATAAAAATATTTTATCTCTAAGCTGTCAATTTTAAAATACTTATTCAGGGTTTAATATGAATCAACCAAGGAACAGTGGGGTTTATGCATAAGAAAAGTTGACACACCTCATTCCAAAATATCAGGGGGAAAAACAAAAGCAAAATTCACTGAAATTAGAGGGGGCATTTTTTCCAAAGAAACCTTTATATTAAGTTAGAATGAAAAGTGCCAACAGCCAAAGAACCACTATAGAGTTGTTATTATGTCTCTTACAGAACTCTTCTAATGTATATTTCCTCACTGTACTATAATTCATTGCAATGAGCCCACAGAATTGAAAGGGGATCTTTGTGATTATGGGGTTTGATAAGAAAGTCAGCAGGTCACAATCTAGATGGGAAATGCTCAGGGTACAGTTGTTCAGTCAGGACAGCTACAAAGATTGATTAGGACTGCTAATAAATGTCAAGAGGTCTTTGGCCAAAGACATTGAGCTCAAGTTCTTTGGATTAGCAAACACAGACCCCACCCAGCTCTGCTTGTTCAGAGTACTGTGAAACCCACAGCACTGCCTCCTGCTCTGCCTGCTGGTTCTGCTGCCACTTCACTGTCAGTCTTCTTGTCTCCCGAATTAAGGGGTTTCAATTTTCAGGGATGCTGGAGTCTGGAGGACAAACTCCACTCCTGGTTGCTGCTGGTGTTGAGATTCCACCACGTGTTCCTCAAATGACTCATGTTCTACCCAACCGGATGGTAATCATAATGGAGTCTGTTGACGAGCCCTTAGAACTGAAACTGATCAGCAGCTCCATCCACCTTTCCTTAACCAGACCCAGCAGGGAAACGTCTTTGGTAGGAGTTACAAAGAATAGGGCTAGAAGGGCCATATTGAATAATTCATGTATGCAGACATTGACATGTTATATAATCTCCACCTTGCAAAATATTGTTCTTTACATGTTTTGCCTACTTGTTAAAAAAATAACAACCTGTCTTATCTCACAAGCTGTATACCAGTCAGTGGACTGATCTAGCAGGGGAGCAGCTAAGTCCACATGAAGAAGCACATCAGCCTGTGTGATGACACAGTACCGACTGCATCAGCTAGAAGGCATCAGAAGATCCAAAACAGATAGTTATATTGATGCCAATGAGGTGGGCTGGAGAGGAGACCAAAGTCCATCTTTGGGCAATTGGACATACCCTCAGAGAAGGGTTGGTCACCAGGAAGGGGTGATTCGGCCAGGGTGCAATATAGCACCGACTAAAGTTCTTGAATGCTTCCTAACCCCACTACAATGGCCTCGGTTCTACCTTACAAATCCTGCTAGATCGTAGTATGTACACTGGTACCGATAAGAATGCTTCATATATGGAAGCCGGGACACATAAAGCCCTTGGGAAGAGTAGTGGGAGTTGCAACTCCATGAGGGGAGAGGAAAGGGACCAGTGAGAGAGGAGGGAAACTGATTGCAACATTGGATATATAGCACCCAAACACACACCAGAAGGAACGTATAATTGAAATATACATGAAGGGAGACAGCAGAAGGTTTAAGGTACAAAATAACAGCAATAATATGTAATTGATCAAGGGTTTAGGAGGGTGGGAGGGTCGGGATGGTAGGAGGGATAAAGAAGAGCTGCTACCAAGGTCTCAAGTAGAAAGAAAATGCATGGAAAGTGATGATGGCAACATACGTACACGTGTTCTTGACATAATTTAATCATGGATTGTGTAAAGGAATGTAAGAACTCCCAACAAATTGATTTTTTGAAAAGTCAGTGGACTGTATTTGACACAGAGGTGGCAGTTTGCTTATTCCTGTGGTAGTGTATGACCTCAAAGATCAATATTAAAAAGTTATGATGTTAACATTTTTATTTTTTGACCTACAATCCATCAGTGTAAAAACAAAAACTCCTTGCCACATAATGGAGGGGAAGGCCATGTTCAATGTGAGCAAGAGCATCTCCTACTGATGTCAACTGGAAGGCAGTGGGTTTGATGTGGACTTGGTATATATATATAAATTATGTACCTGTATGTATATTATATGTGGTGTATATACATTGTGCACATATGTATATCTATTGTGCACATATGTGTATGTATAGATACAGTTGTTTATTTGAAGTACCCACCACATGTTCCCAGAGGGCCTTAGCACTTTTCAGCATCACAAAGTTCAGGATCATGATGTAACTCTTTCTGTTACATTACGCATCATCCTTCTAAAGAGTGCAAAAGATACAATAATGACAAGGATGCTCAAAGAAGGAGACCCTTTTATTTGCTATTAAAATTATTAGAATCATTTTAGATTTAAAGAGAATAGGCAACAAGTACACAGAGAGTTCCCACCTACCCCTCTCTCCCCTGTGCTGCTGATATCTTACAATGATATGAACCATCGCTGGTACAGTGTTATTAACTCAAGTTTATACTTTATTGCCTAACTTTGTACCATCAGGAGCCCTAGTGATAGAGTGATTGTGTATGGGTTGCCAAGTTCAAGGTTGGGAGTTCAAAACCACCAGCTGCTCCACAGGAGAAAAAGAAATGTGCTTTGTATTCCTGTAAAAATTTAAGGTCCCAGAAAGGCACAAGAGTATTTTTACTCTGTCCTACAGGGTCTCAACAAATTGGGATTGACTCATGGTAGCGGGGTTATTTATTTTTTTCTTCATTTGTTTTTAAGTTTGGACCTGATTTATTTTGGGGGGGTTTAATTATCCCCTATAGGACAACAGTTATTACATCGGGTCTCGCCAACTTTAGATGGTGTTAGTTCCACAGATGTGCATGGTTTGATTAACCATGGCCATTTTGAGGAAGACTGGTTTGGTCTTCAATAGCCTGCCTCTTTGGGTGGGTGCATCTTGTGTTTTCTCTCTGTTAGACGTAAGTTGTGGATTTGGAAAAGGAAACCTGATAAGTAAAGTGCCATTCTCATGACATTATGTTAAGGGTACAGTCTAGTGTTATCAACACAATGATTTATTACTGTTGATCACCAGTTAATCCAGTTTCACAACTGTAAAGTTATTCACCTGATCTTGCCCATATTGCACTTGTTGGGGTACATGTAGCTACACTTTCAGGGTGGATATATGTTCCACCTCCATATGGTAAGGTTTCATTTGATTTTATCTTTATGAATTTATTAACTATGAGATCCGACTCGATTGAATCATGTTCATATACAATCACTTATGGCAATCAAATAATTATATGTCCATAAGTGTTTAGCAATTGTCTTATAATGATTTCTCAATGTGTGTTTGCCTCTTTTTTGTATATATTTATTTTCTTTACAGTGTATAAATAGTCATTTGGATTAAAGAGAAAATAAAAGTATTCAATGAAAGTTAAACAAAAGGATATTCATTTCTCCTTTGGGGGGTCATTAACAAATTACTTGTAATGACTGACTCCAAATCTCTTTCAAATCATAGGCAATTATTAATGTGTTAATCTTTAAAACAAACATACTTGTATCTACAATAGGTGATACAGTATGGTCTGTACGTGTATGAAATGTAACGAAGAGTTTGAAATACATCACTGACACTGTTTTTGAAGAAATTCAGGAAAATCATTACTTCCTTGCAAGTCATATGCTTTGATTCACATCCTAAAATTTCAAAAGGCATTAAATAATAAATAGTTTAATGTTTGTGTGACTGTGTTAATAAAATGCCAATATAGAAATTAACTATGAGAACTGCCTGGCTTAAAATGATTGAAGCTGTGACATTATATTGAAATGTATAGAGTCTAGGAAGATTTCACTAAGAAGAAAATGATCTATAGATTCTTATGAAGTGACAAAAATGTTCAATGGTGATGACTTCTTTTCAATTAATGGAAATTTTACTGAGATCTCATGACTCTGTTCTACATGTTGGGGCTACTGAGAAAGATGAAATTTGGAGTCTGCCTTCTGAGAAATCTGTGTTATAAATCCCATTTTCAACAGTTAATAGCCATTCAATAAATGAGCTTCTATTTTCACCAAAGTAGAGTTACTGAATTTTTTATTACATGAATGATCAGGATATAAAATATTACAACTCTTTGGAAAACATTTAGAGACACTTTGGCAGTTTTGTGTTGAGACACCAAACCATTAAACTATCAAATAAAACAGAAACACCACTGAAAAGGTAAATATTCATGGTGAAGAACATGAGTAGGCGTTAGAAGACACCTAAAGTCATAAACTAGTCCTCCTTCCAAGTGTCTGTATATAAAGGTTGACACTTAAAATATATTTTCCTAGGTGTATTACCCCTGGCTGTGTAGTGGTTTATACATTTTGCTATGACACACAAGGCCAGCAGTTTGAAACTAGCAGTGGATCTGATGGAGGAAGATTGGACTTTATATTTCTGTAAGGAGTTACAGCCTTGGAGACTTACCGGGGCAATATCACCCCATCCTACAGCGTCTTTGTGTATTGGCATCCTCTGGGTTCCAAATCCTAGACATCAATTTATTGTTAAATCATGGATAGCCACATTCAAAATCTATGAGCACAAAATCTTAACCATACTTGCCTTTTTGAACACCATCTGGAAATATGAATACTCACAGAAATAATTAAAACTCCTGAATAATGCTCAGGAGATAAATCATGATGTAGTGAAAAGAAAATCAACTTTGTAGTCAGGCAGGTCACGTACATCACTGGCTAGATGCAACTTTGACCTTGTTCCCTAAACTTCCTTAGCCTCGGTTTTTAACTTGTAGCCCATAGATAAACCCAATGTTTTAGTACAGCCATGGGAATGTAAGAATATATATACATATACATATATATGTCTTATTGCACATGCTGGTAGAAAAGCTGCTTTCAGAAACTACCAGGTATTTTAAAGTATTTTAATAACATGTTTTACTCTTAAAATAATTATACTTTCATTATCCCATTTAAAACTCTAAATAATTCTCTGAATTATTACTATCAATTCAGTCATCCCTATAAATAAAAAAGAAGCTGAGACATCAGTAAAAATTTGACACAGCCAAGATTTGAATCCACATTTTCCAGCTCTAGGCACTGCCTACTCCTTAAGAGATTCGAATAATGAAACTTCAATAGTTCCCTTTTCATTTAAAATCACCAGCTTGGCATTATGTAGAATATGAATGTTTGACATTTTAGCTTCCTTGTCTATAAATTGGGTTATTTCCTCAGTTCTTTTCTGAAAATAGAGTAGCTAATGCAAGTGAAAGATGCAATGAAATAAATAAAAGACCCAGCAGCAGACAGGCCTCCAGAAGACAACATCCTAAAATACAATGTGTGAAACCTGCAGTTAGAAAAGTGAAAGGGTGTTTGGCATTTCTGAAACTGAGGGAACTGAAGACAGATTTCAAGACTTGGGTTTTATGGGGAAAATGAAAATAAAAGGACACAGAAAACATCAAAAGGAGATAGAAAGTAATTATATCAAAAAGTTGATCATCAACTGTGATAAGAGTTGTACTAGGCCTCAATAAAATGATTTAAAAAATAAAAATAAATTGACCATCACTTACCCATTTCAAGAAGTTGTATAAGATCAAGGACAGATGGTATCGAAGTTAGAAACCCAAGATTCATTGAAGGAATGAGTGACAAAAAATGGGCTCCAGGAACTGACAGAGTACCAGTGAAATGTTTCAACTGAAATAAATTAAGCTGGAAGTTCTTGCTCATCTATGCCAAGAACTATGGATGACAACTACCTGGCAAATTGATGAGGAGAGGTCCAAATATGTGTTTGTTCCAATGAAAGGTGATCCAACAAAATGTGGAAAGTATTGAATAATATCATTAATAATACATGTAAGTAAAAAATCTTGATCCTTCTATGAGAAAACAAGTATATGAAGAAGAATACGACATTAGGAATGGAGGAAAACTTTGTAATGGACTAGAATATACAAATGGCACAACCTAGCTTGTGGAAAGCAAAGAGGACTTGAAGCATTGACTGTTGAACAATAAAGACTACTGCCTACAGTATAAATACCACCTCAGCATTAAGAAAACAAAAATACTCACAACTAGACCAAGGGATATAAAGCTCATGAGACAGTTTTAATAATTTCAAAATTTTCACTTTCTTTGGGTGTGTAATCAATGTTCTTATAAGCAGCAGTCAAGATATCAATTGATGTATCCCATTGGGCAAGCCTATTACAAAAGGTATGGTTTAAATAGCAAAAAGCAATCAATGACTTTTCACAGGGGTCACCAATTCATAACAGTAGAAAAATGACAGTTATGAAGTAGCAACAAAAATAATTCAATGGTCGGAGGGTCACCATAACCTGAAGAACTGTATTAAAGTGTCATGGCATTAGGAAGTTTGAGAGCCACTGCCCTATAGCAATCAATGCTGTTAAATTGTGTTAGCAAAGAATATTTAATAAACCAGAAACTGCTCAACAAGCAGTTATATCAGTGTTGAATGAAGCTCATCCAGAATGCTCCCCAGAAATGAGGATGGCAAGAGTTTGTTGGATTTGGGCATGTTATCAAGAGGAACCGGTCCCTAGAGAATGACATCATGCTCGGTAAAGTAAGTGTCAGTGAAGACAAAAAAAGGAAAAGAATCTCATTGAGAAGGATTGTCACAGTGGCTACAACAATGGGATTTGGGTATGTTAGTGATTCTGAAGGCAGCACAAAACTGGACAGTGTTTTTGTTCTGTTGTACATAGGGTCTTTATGAATCTGAACATCATCAACAACAATCCTTTACCATCCTGCATACACTTTGAGAAGGAATCCTGGGGGTACATATTTTAAGTGCTCAGCTACTAACAGAAAGGTTGACAATTTAAGTCTATCCATAGGTCTATGGGAGAAAGCCCTGCCAATCTGCATCTGTAAAAATTAGAGCCTAGACAACCCTCCTGGGAGTTCTATTCTGTTATGAGAGGTCAAAAATCAAGTCAACAGCACCCAGCAACCATAAGCATATACTCATTGAGAGACAGTATAATGTAGCTGCCCAAAGCTTGATTTTTGGAGCTGGAACCATGGATCTGAATCTTGACTCTGCCATCTTAAGTATTGTGATTTTCAGTGAGATATCAAATCTCTCCACAACTCATTTGATTCACCTTTACCACAGGACTACTGAATCACACGTCAGAGGGTTGTTGTGAGGAATCAATGTCCGTAAAACAGCATGGGCACAGAGAGCTGCCACCACATGACTGCCTACACTAAATGTTTCCTTAAAATAGTGATATAAATTCGGTGACTCAAAGGGAGCTATTTTAACTGTTAGATAACAGAGTAGAAGTCTTTATCAATTAAGCAGAAGTCTTTACCCTGTGGGATCATGGCATCATCATATTGTTAAAGCTTATGAACAGACAGACGCACTTTTCTGGCCCTGCTTAAAACAACAGTGTTCGTTATACCACATGTACCAGAGCATAATGCTTACCTGTCCAGTCATATATGTTTACACGTCAATATTAATTCTTAAGTCCTTGTCTAGCTGACACATCTTCTTAGGCACCAAGAAGCACAGTGAAAACTCCCTTGCTGAAGACTTATTCTGTAGACTTAGAAATGCATTCTGGTAGGAAAAATGATTAAATCATTCCACACTGTATATACCAAGCTCCAATGTTTAAGGACAGTTTTGAAAATGAAACGGCTCACTAAAATTTTTAAACATATCCAATTCATATTCAACCACACTGCAAAGTAATGATAAAAATTGTACTTGGGTCCCATCAGACAATGCAGGTAATCTGAAAACCATTGACAGATAGTTGGCAAATTGCTTATATGGGTTTTAAAAAAATCCCATATTTCAATATCATGAACTTTTAGAACATATTAGAAAGTTGTTCATGCCCAAATTCTTGTTAAATGTGATCGCGGTGTTTGTTATTGCATGTGTAAAGTTTATATCTAGCTACCATGCTTCCTTTTATTTATTTTTACTTTGTAGGAATTTATTTCTTCATTTATTTCTAACATTCTTAATGGAGAGAGAAAAGTATGTGACCATTTTCTAGCACACTAAAGGCAATTTAATTTCCTTCCATTTCCCCCCTTTTGTATTCACTCTTTCTTTTTTGCCAGGTGGCATGCATGCCGTGGTTACATGGAGACCATACAATGCTTGAGATGATTGAGAAAAAGCGTTGCTTGTGCAAGGAAATAAAGGCTAGACAGAAAACGGAGAAGGGCCTTTGCAAACAGGATAGCATGCCCATCCTACCCAGCTGGAAGAAGAACCCAGGAGCCAAGAAGTACAGCCCTCCCCCCTATTCCAAACAGCAAACGGTGTTCTGGGACACCGCCATCTGATCTGGGACCCAGCGGGAACTAACTCCACGAGAGCACATCGCTGAACATGCACAGAAAGGTCATCTTCAGCCCTGTAGATATCGCTGTGCCATCCTTCTGTTGATCAGAATGCCAGAGCTGCCCTGTAGAGCCCACGGGCACCGTGCCTCCTCGTGGCAAGTTCAAGATTAATGTCTATTTCCTTGCAATGAAGTCACCCTTATTTATTCCGGATTATTTTGAATCCAGAAGATATTAACATGTAAATATTTTAATCGCGTTTATGGGTAACATCCGAGGTGATACAAATTATACATATATGAACTACAGAAATATCAAGAGTTTTACTATATAATATAATTTCGGTATTAACTGATTTGTTAGATCTTTTATATGTCATCCCCTGATGCCTTTTATTATTATTTATTAGGTTTTTTTTGCATTGGACATGTATGTGGTTTTTTTGCCTGCATTTGACTTCTCTATAAGAGTTCACAAGTATAAATCATGTTTGACATGTGATATTTGAATTAATCTGGTGCTAGTAATGTACAAGTTGAATATCAGATCCATTCAGAGCATCTCTTGATGTGAATGCAAATGAGATGCATAGTGTGGACATCCACATGACACTGACACCTGTATTTCCACAACCTTGGATTTTTAAGAATATCCCTTCTATATGCTCTTATTTATACTAAACGGTGGACAGTAGGCGTCCAGAGAAAGCTTTTAGGCCATACTGGGACAACCCAGCAGGAAAGACTTACTTTGTAAAAAATTGGAAGTGGGGGAGACAGGTGTTTTTGCATTATTGGCGTGATTGGAGGAGACCAGGGTTCACTGTGACAATGGGAAAAACAAGGAGTAAGAGGTTACAGAGCATGGCTGCTTTCAAGAGGTGGGGACAGAGCCATTGCTGTCACTGCAGTCATGATTGTGAGCAACTTTTTATGTCTGTGTTTGTTTGTCCCTTCCTGAAAGCTGAGGAATACCCAGTCAAACGAATAGGTTTATATATTTTAGTACACTACATGCAAATCTTTCTCAAAATTTAGGACCACTCACGGAAGGGTAGTTTTCGTTAATTGTTCAAACCAGTTGTCACTGCTGTTTTGGGGTCATAATCTTCTGTGCATGACCATCAGACTCATTTTCATTGACTATGACACCATGACCAAAGAATTATGACCACTTCATTTCTTTCATTTTGCTTCAAAGAAGAAACAGGAAATGCAGGGGATAGGGAATAGGGTAGAAACGATTTTAGGTGGTGGTGGGACGAATGTAAGTTAAAAAAAATCATATATATATATCTTTTAATGGTAAATTGTTAGTTGAATATTAATATTGCCACGAGAGAGTTAAAGGGAAACTATCACCTATATTTTGTATATTGAAATGACTATTTATGCTTCCTACTATTGACAGTATGTGGTTCCTCTTTAACAACCCCTTTAGTATTATATTTCTGAAAGAACAGGTACGTGTTTGAAGTTCTTGTCATGGTGGTTTTCCTTGTAAGGGTATTAGCAGCAATAGTACAGTGCTGCTCAATAAGACCAAATATAACAGAATTTAGAAAATTTTTGTAATCTATATTGTTAAAAAAGAAAATCTAGTAATGCTTTATCAGTAATAGTTCCTTCCAAGCCTTTGAAATGTTATAAAATAGTGTTTGATATTTTATAGTTAATGTCTATTTTGATGTCCAATTAAGAGGGAAAAGGTAAATTGGGAGCATGTGTATTTGTTGTGTGTGTGTATGTGTGCACACTCATTGACACAAGTGTGAATGAGTAGTCAGTGGAAGAATTATAAACATAAAACACTGAAATGTTAGGTTTTGTTTGCTTAATGGAGGTGGTAAAATTATAAAAAAAAAAGAAGAAGCAGTATCACAAGTACAGGGGATCATGGCAGGATAATAAGTAACTTAAATGAAACCTGCCTCCATGTTTCATCAGTAAAAGATTATGTTTCAAAAACAAGAACTTATGGTGCACACTTTTAAAAGCAGTGAAAATCTGTTGAGTGACTCAAAATGAAAATAAAATTTGTCCCAAGATGTGATCTTGACTAAAGTTATTAAGACCACAACTATTAAGTCAATCAATCAGACAGATGGCAAGAATTATTTGCACCTCTTTTTATTAAGTTTAGTACATACACATCCAATCTTAAGATTTATCTTTACGTCACAACTCTCAAGGGGAAGAGGCAGATGTGTTTTTTTAGATGTCAATCATTCTCATATACTTGGGAATTCAAAAAGGATATATTGACCAGTTCTCGAAAGGGCAGAAAAGTACTAAATCATTCTGTGTGGTAGCCACTCATTTCCATTGGTTTTGCCAAATTTGTACTGTGGCTGGTTCACGAGTTGCTTTTTCAGACATGCTACCTTATGCAGCAGAGACTTGTTTGAAATCTGACTAAGGTAGCCATTTCATTAATTGTCCCAAATTCCACTAACCACAGAAAGACAGTGAAAGATCCAGAAAATGCTTTGATGTTAATCGAATGTTGCTTGATTCCAGAGCTGTTATTCTGCAACTACATATCCATCCATTGCGGCTTAGTCTATGTGGCAATGACCATTCTATCCTGATTTCCTTTTTGCTCATAGTTTCTCCATGTGGAGAAAAAGGGATATACGGGCAGAGAGATACATAAGCTGGCTGTTGGATAGCAGACAATCAGAGCACTTCAATGTAGACATTTGGTTAATTGATAAGAAGATTCACTTCAGAGCTGGAAGAGTGGGAGGCATGATAAAGCTAATAATGTCGCTGTCCCAAAGAACAAACCATATAACAGCATGAGCAGCAGGGCTCATGCCTACCGAAAAATAATGTTTCCACAGTAACGTTTACAGACACAGGTGGAATGCTCTTTCTAGGAGAAAAAATGGACTGCTTTAGAACTCATGGAAGAGTGAAACTCAATCCTGGGACAGTTCAACTATGTCCTGTGGGGTTGATACTCTTTCTACTCAGTGACGTACAACAGCCGTCTGTGATGAGTGACAGTTGCCCCTTGCTTGCAATGCAACAGAGTAGAAAAGCCACTCCAAACACGGAATCCAGTTCTCCAAGACAGAATGTTAGCCTTTTAAATAAATGCCAAGCCCTTCCCACCATGTTTACTGTAGCAAGCTTGGAGTAGACAGGCCTATGTTTACATGCTAACCAAGGTTAATGCTCATCCGAATGAAATAGTTGTGTAAATAGAAAAATAAAGCATAAATATGGAAAATGCACAGTTCAAAATACATGCACAATTAAACACTTAGCAGTTCTCCTTTGCAATGTTACTATAAAAAAAACCATGACACCAGGTCTCAGATTGAGATCCCCCAAAAAAGCTTCCTTTGAAATATGCTAGGGAATTGAGGAACCATTTTCCTACTAGGCTTTATCTAACTCAGCCCTTGTGGTGTAGTGGCTACGCCTTGGACTGTGAACCATATGGTTGGCAGTTCAAAACCACCATTAGCACCTCAGGAAAAGACCCGCACTTTCTACTCCAGTAAACAGTGACCGTCTCAGAAGTCCACAGGGAGTCACTGTGAATCAACTTTGACTGAATGGTAGTGAGTTTGAAGCTGGTTTGTTTGCATTGACATACTGAGTGTGTCTTGCTTCATATGAGCTACTTTACTGAGCTATGAATTCAAACTAACCAATTCTATTGGGTTATTGTTTGCAGTGATTAATAAGACATTAAAGCAATACAGAGGAATTCTACTTTAAGACTACTGATAGGTAAAATAAATTACTTCCCTGAAATAGCAAAGTCTGTAAGTTAATTCAGGTTACTTGTGAAGTTAAGAAAATTCACGAGATTTCAACAAAGTGGTAGCACAATGGTTACAGCCCTCCACTGCTAACCTGATGACCAACAGCTCCAACCTACCAGGGATTCCACAGGAGGAAAGACTTTGCAATCTACTCCCTAAAAGCTTACAGCTAAGAAAACCTTCTTGGATAGTCCTACTATGTCCTGTGGGATTATTAGGATTCCTGCTCAATGACGCTACTATAGTCTGTGATGAGAGATTGTTCACCCTTGCAAATAGAAATAGAATAGAATAGAATAGCACCCATCAATCCTTTGCTTCCTGAACTTACACTGAAATGAGAAGAATGGAAACTATTCTTCTATTATATTTTCTGTTAACCCACTACCACTTCTCTCCTACATGGGAAAATAAGATAGCTAAGTGTAGAAGGTTGACACTTTGTTATTGCTCAATTACTCATTCAACAATCAATTAGTTAAATTTTTTGAAGGACCGGGCACTAAACAATGAAGAAAAAAAAGGATGTGGTCCCTGCCCTGAAGGAGCTTACTTATGCAATCATTAAGATTTCAAACAAAGCTACTTGTCTTTGAGAAAATGCACAATGTCACTTGCTTGATCGCTCCTCTTATGTCTCTCTCTATACATGATGGTCTCTTGTTTTTCAAATCAAGTGTATAGTCAAAATAATATAATAAACATATTCCAGTTCATGTCTAGGTATAAAATACATTATGTGTAAACCTCTATGTATGTACACATGCAATGTGTATTGCTGCCTATGTGAATCAGTAAAAGGGTAACATGTTTTGAACTATGTTGGACTTGAACATTATAGCTGGGGTTTGGATTGATTTTAAACCTTTTGATATTTGGGTCATTAGCATCCCAGCAAATGGTACATAATGACAAGAGTCTGATTCGATTCCCCTTACATGGTATAAAGTTTTAAATGTTAGTGAAAATTTGCTTACAGATATAGCTGGGGTGTATCGCAACCAAACATACATGACAATTCTTTTGAAATGTTCCCAAATATGACTGGGTTTGCCTACCTTTCCAGCATTCACATTTACATATGTATACACCTACATACAGTATACATACTGTATATAATATATAAGAAAATGTTTAATATGCACTTTTTTGTTTGGAACTCCTTAAGTTAACATTTCTAGGGTAGCAATTTGTGTAAAGTGCACTGTGATCATAAACACAAAACAACACAAAGCACAGTAAAGTCACCATTCTTGTTATCTTGCACTAAAGATGTGTTTACGTATTTAGCAATTGTATGTTTACTTTCTTGCTCTTTTCAACAAATTGAAATAAATAGCTATTGAGAACATGATATAAGATATTACTTTTTTTAGTGGCTAATGACACCATATTTTTGAAGACAGGGTTTTAAAAAGAAACCATTTAACATCAAGTATCATACGTTTACTGCATTTCAACATCTGAATGTCATATTGCATTTTTCATAATTCCTTAGCAATGTCAGGTATGTGCCTGGAAATTGTGCAAATAAACAATAGTTAACAGCTTTCTCTACTTGTGTGTTGTTAGCCATTTATATCTACAGAATAATACAAAAATTGATGTTTTCATTTCTCTTAATTTTTGTACTTGATTTTTTTAGGTAACATGTAATTATAAATGTACTTTGATACTACTGAAGTAACCTGATGTTGTTTGGAACCAATTGTTTCTTTAGTGCATTGGAAATATTTTACAATACTTTTGTGCTTATTTATTTGTGCTCCCGTGTAATTATAATAAAAGCAATAGTTTAAATACGGTGCCTTGGTTTCTGGTAGTTATTTGTTCTTCCAGAAATGAGACCCATAAAATGTCTTTTCAAGATCAGTCGGCAGATTTATTTTTCAAGTTCTACAGTTGACTGTGAGATGGCATGCATTTTGAAAGCCTGCTGCTGGTGAGTACAGAGATTATGAACTTGTTTTCATTATGAGATCCCCCACTTTCCCTATCCCTGACTTTTGCCTCAAAGATGTGTCCCACTAACATCAGAGTAAACTTAATATTGCTCTTTCCTCAGGTTGTCCCTTATTCCAATTAAGTGAGTCCGTGTGTATATAAAGTGCACAGGGGGAATTTTAAAACTCCAGCAACCCTCAACTGTGTGTGCAGATAAGATATTCCTTGTAGTGGTATGTAGCATGTCCATTTATCTTGTTCTTATTTCCAGAATTAACTTGGTTTCAGTAGGATGGAAGTCCAATCGTTAATGTCATTGAATTATCAATAACTGAAAGGATACTGAGGAACTGTCTGATGTAATACTTCAGGCTGGAGTTCAGGAAACTACAGTAAGTACGTAATAATACAATGTCTGCCATTATTTTATTATGGCTACTTTATCCACCACCCACACGTTCCTATTTTCTCCAATATATACAATTTCAGTGTAACACTACATTCTGTATGCTTATCAAGTTCTATCATGGTAATATTTTATAAGGAACCTAATGAATTCCCACTGTTTAGTTACCATTCAGTTACTCATGTGCTCAATGTGTCACTCAATGTGAACAGAAATGACCAATCATACCTCCCCATCAACAATCTCATGTTAGTCTACTCAGTGCAGACAAAAAAATCCTCCTTTTCTAAATCATTATCACCCAGTCCATCCAATAAAACTTATCCTTTAAGTCTTGCCATCTCAGAGCCTAATTAAATGATGTTGGCATGATGGTGCAAATTACCTAAGAAAACATCAAGATTTATCCTCTATTGCTTATTCAATGAAGGGCTGGTTGCACAATAGTGAAGCCCACTATAACTAATCAAAATGTTAGTGGATCAAGCCCCCTGCTCCTACACTGTATCTATAAACAGCCAACTTCAGGACCATGGAATTGAATAAAGTTTAGTTATCCAAGAACTAATGAATCAGAATATCAAGTTACACACTATTGTAGATGATTCTTATTTCCAGAAATGTTTGCAAAGTCTTTCTCTTGACCAATGGTTTTTTAACTATAATAGTATATGAATGCAAGGACATCCTACATGGCTGTTTATATCCCCTCATGGACCCCACTTGCCAAATGTTCGGATTTATTCACCTGGGGTCAGGTCTAGCAACAATTTCTCCTTTCATATTCTTTCTTTCTCCAGGATACCTTAGGTGAATAGAAAATGAAGTGGAATTCAGGAGAATCAACCTTCTTCTATACATTGGAATTGGTGTCACGACTACAAGAACCATTTTATCCACAAGGTATACAAAATAAACTTTCCATGCTCCTCTGAGCAGCATTGTTTATAGGTACTTTATAGAAATGGATGTAGTGGGGGAGGGATCTTCCACCCCAGCCCCTGAGTTTGCCGAAAAGTGTGTATTAGTTGACATCTGAAGAGGCTCATGATTCCATGAGAACATCTCCTGGTCACCTTCTTTTGAAAAACTTCTAACATAGAGTGTGCATAAACATATGTGGCAAAGAAATCTTCTGGTGCCTGGCTATCACATGATATAGTATCTGGGGTCTCAGAGAGGCTTGAAGTTAAATAAGGACCCATCCAACAGAGAAGTCACAAATCAACATGACAGAAGGACACTAGACTTTGAGATCATGAGGTGTCTATGGAATCAGGGAGCAGGCACCAAAAGACCCCAAACAATCAAAACATATTGTTGAGAATGAGGGGGAGCCAGAGAAGAAACCCAAAATCCATATGTACACAATAGGACATCGCTTAGGTAGGGTCACAGGAAGGGATGATTCAACGTAAAACACTGTCGAAACACACAAATATTCCTCTGGTTCTTTGTGGCTTCCTCACCCTCCCTACTATTATGACCTCCAATCTTGCCTTTCAGTACTGGCTAGACCTTAGCATGTACACTGGTACAGTTAAGAGATCTGGACACATGGATTCCAGGTCAGATAAAACTCTCAGGAATAGAATTGGGAGCAGTGGTACCAGGAGGGCAGGCAGAGGGTGGGAGGTGGAGGGAAGGAAGGGAGAAATGATTGCAAAGATGGATGCATAGTCCCTACCACCTCAGAGGCATTAGCAACAGAAACATAGATGAAGGAGTCAGTGGAAGAGGATGAAAAAGGGAAAACTATGAGCTGATACCAAGGGCGCAAATAGAAAGTAAATGTTTAGAAAGTTACGAAGGCAACCTATGTATAAATATGCTTGAAATAATTGATGTGTGGAATGTTAAAAGAACTGTGAGAGTCCCAATAAAATGGTTAAGAATAAATAAATCCTTTCTAGAAAATACATATGTAATATGGATCAGATAACTAGATATTTACCTATTTGACTAATAAACATGTAGAGTAAAGACAAA
Organism: Nesogale talazaci; assembly: GCA_004026705.1. Taxonomy (NCBI): domain Eukaryota; kingdom Metazoa; phylum Chordata; class Mammalia; order Afrosoricida; family Tenrecidae; genus Nesogale; species Nesogale talazaci. The sequence continues at coordinate 74,732 of PVJH01002441.1, read as the reverse complement.
ACAAAAGAAAAACTTCCAACTATTATTTCCTGATATAGTGCTGGAAAATGCACCATTCAGGTCAAAAGATAGTGAAAATATGACTGAAGAAGAGCTGCCTCCACAAAGTAGTCAGATTTAGTGATGTGGATGGAGTATGGCTTTCAGAAGGCTGGTTTGTGGCATAGCTCCAAAAGAAAAGGCTGCCAACATCCATTCATAATTGGAATGTAGAATGTACAAAGCATGAATCTAGGAAAACTAGAAGTTGTCAAAAAGGAAAGCAGATACTTGAAAATAGATGTTCTAAGCAATATTGAACTGAAATGGATTGATACCAGCCATTTTTTAAAGAATAATCTGCCTGGGAAAGGACTAGTTAATTTAAATCTGCCTTCAAATATTGATGGGGAGCAAAGACCTTACAATAGAATTGTACGGTTTACTTAGATAAGGGGCTTATTAAGGTCTTGCTTATTGAGATATGCTCTTGGTGACTTCAGGGCAAATCAAAGTCTCTACACACCCTAAAGAGAGACAGACTTTTTGAGTTCTGGCAGACAAAGGAAGCCTGGGGCCAGGGGTTCAGACCTGTAAGTCAATCCCACTAGATGTTACTTAAGAGTGACTTAGCAAATGGAAATAAACTAACAACAAGAACATAGACATATTTGACCTTGTAAAGGCCTCTTCTCTTATGCAATCATTTAATCTATTCTGACAAGAATAACAAATGAAAAATAAACAGTGTCAAATTCATTGTCAAAAGAACACCTCCAGATCTATCCTGTATAAAAATGTGGATAGGATAATATACACATGTTTTAAGAAAACCAATCAATACACTTATTATTAAAATGTACAGACCAACCATTTATGGAAATGTCAGAGAATTTAGATATTTCTACTAACAAATGCAATCTGAAATTAAGAATACAACAAAGATGCATTAGTTAATACTAGTGATTTGAATGGGAAAGATATACAAAAAGGAAGGCTGAGAATATATCCTTGGCAATAGAAAATATGCCACAGATTGATTGCATGGCAGAATTTTGTAATATCAACACATTGTTCACTGAACATTGATGTTTTCCAACAACATCCATGGTGACAATGCTTGTGGAACCTCACGAAATGAAGAACACTGGATTTAGATAGACTTTACTTGAAAATTTTACTGGGAAGCTCAAATACCATGAATCAAAACAAGGACCAAGTTTGACAATGGGACATCCAGTTTCTTGACTGCAAATTCAAAGTGAAGCTAGATAAAATTAAAACAAGCCTACAAGAACCAAATGATGACTCTGAATAAATCCCACCTGAATTTAAAGACTATTTCAAACATATATTCATCCATTGAACACAAATGAAAAAAATCTAAACAAGATATGAGATGACATTAGAGATACTATACATGATGAAACCAGAAGGTCACGAAAAAGGCAGAGAAGGAAGAATATATATATGAGGAAAAGGAAGGTCAAGATGGAAGTAATATAACACTATATCAAAAACAATTGATTGATGCATAACCATTTCAGGAGATCAAGACTCAAATAGACCAAAGGAAGACTTTCATGCTGCATTGAAAGAAAGCCTTACTTTTTAAAAAGAGAAGGCTCTAGATATTAATGTTTATTGAGATGTTTCAATACATGGATACACTAGAAAAACATCAATTAGTAGGAAAAGTATTGCAAGACAACTAACTGGCTAACCACCTGGGCAAGATACATACATGTTCCTATTCTAAAGAAAGGTGATCCAACAAAATGTGTAAATTATCTAACAATATCACTAAATTGCCAGTTAGTAACATTTTGATGAAGATAATTTTATATGGTCTTAATAGCACCCTGAGAAGTAACTACCAGAAATTCAAACTAGAAACAGAAAAGGACATAGAATTAGGAATAGCATTGCCTATTCCAAATGATTTGGTTGAAAGCAAGAATACCAGAAAGATGTTTGACTATGCAATGGCACTTGACCGTGTGTGTCATAACAGATTCAGATAACTTTGGGAAGTTTGGGAGTCCCAGAACAATAGATTATGTCCACGCAGACACTGAAAACACATCAAGAAGCAGTCATTTCAGAGAACAATTTAAGATATGAAAATCATAATCTATAACTTATCAGGGGTTCATGAGGTGGGCAGGTGAGGGAGGAGGAAAACATGAGGAGCTGATACCAAGGGCTCAAAGGGGAAGAACATGGTTTGAAAACAATGATGGCGGCGTATGTACAAATGTGTCTGACACAACAGATCAATGTATGGATGGCGATGGGAGAAGTAAGAGCCCTCAGTAAAAGTATTTAATTAAAAAGTTTTGGGGAAAAAAGCAGTCATTCAAACAGAAGAAAAGATGTTATACCTATTTAAGAGATTGGAATTGTCAAGGATTTCTTCTTACTTGAAGGAGCCGCATTCAGAGATCAAGTGATATGTTGCACTGGGTAGAAATACTACACAAGGCCTAAAAGGAACCAATGGCTTTGAATTGTGATGCTGCTAAAAGCTATTGAATGTACCATGGACTGTCAAAGGAACAAACAAGTGTGTCTTTGAATTACAAACAGAAAAAGAATGCTAATTACAAGAGAGAGTGCTGAACGTTCTCTCCCACGTGTTGGGTATGTTATCAGGAGGAATGAGTACTTTCTGAAGAAGAATGGATGTTTGGTCAATGATGTCAGCTGAAATGAGACACATAATCAATGAGATGGAATGACACAATGACTGCAGAAACAGACTCAAGGATAGCAATGATTGCATGGACGGCGCAGTTTTCCTTCTCTTGCATAAAGGATCGCTATGAATCAAAACAGCTCAACACACGTAGGAAAAGCTGCAAGGTAGATTTACATATGTGCCTAGTCATCATCTAAGCGCCAGCTCAGTGTGATAGACAATAGGTTTGTCGAAATCTTTAACACTATAAACCTTCTATCCAGTCGCAAGGTAGAACAAAAGAGCTTGTGAAGTCAAATAGGAAGCTGGCATTTAACTTGATTTTGCTGGCATGTGAGAGTTTGAGACAAAGCTGCAGAAAAGAACTTAGTTAGGAATGAAAATTGAAGAAAGGCTTTCTATGAGGTAGGGAAGAACTTTTGGAAGGGGAAGGGAGGGACCAAAGCATTGCTCCTGGGAAGTTCTGCAACTCAGCCAGTAAGTTATGGAAGCGTGCCTGGCAGTGAGGCAGTGGGATCTAACAGGACTTGAGCCAAGGATGTATGTACCAATAAGGGGAATGAGCCTTTCTGATGTTGCAGGCTCTGAGTCAGGAAACGGTCTGTGAGTCAATCATCCTATCTTTTGCAGACCCGATTCCTGGAACACTGAAGGAAGAGGCTGTACAAACCTGGCTGGAGAGAGATAAGCTCTCTGAAGGGGTGGTGTCTTTCCTGGGGAGATAAGTCCTGGGAAGGAACTGTCTGGTCCAGATCTGGCCCAAATATCCCATACTCTTGGTATTAGTGAAAACGGACATCATGATTTGTTCTTAACTACTTCCTGCTGGTGGAGTGAAGTGAGGAGGTTGAAGAGCTGAGAAGTTCGGGGCTCAGGATGATGGGCATTGAACTGTAGGGGTGAAGCAAAAGCTGGTTGCATGTCAGGTTGGAGATGTCTCTCATTCATTCCTGCAAAAACTTACACACACAAGGAGCTAAAACTAATAGAGCACAGATCATTATTAGAGGCCCAGTGAGAGGCATAACCAGGCCATGACAGGATTTTAAAACCACCAGAAAGGGCTGGTGGTGCCTCACTGACTTCTTTTAATTTTATTGGCCATGGTACAGGGTACCTTAATGTTTTGTTCAACTATACCGGATTCGTTAACATAGTAACAACATTTTTTCATTTAAAAACATGCATGTTTTCCCCTTCCCTGCTGTTAGCAAGTCAAGAGCTCAGTGATTCTGTAGTGTGGTTTGTGCTAAGGATATTAACTGTTTGGGGACGGAGACGAGAGAGTTAGAAGTAGAATCTATAGTAAATACATTCATTAAAGGTCTACGCTTGAATAATAGCAGTAGTTTGTCCTCTTGCTTCTCCCAACAAACTGACTTCAGCGAGAAAGGAAGCAAAACTGAGTCCTAGCGACCCAGGTGGAAATACTGCATACTGTGACTGAGGGCTAGGCTGAGTGTGTGAGTTCCACAGCCATTTAAGATTTGTTTGTACAGGGTGAGCTGTGGAACTATCGTAACTCGAGGCAAGGGAACTGGCTAGATGAGTTGAAACAATCTTTTAATGTTCTGTTGTACTAGAAGAAAGCATGGGAGGGGGGGGGAATTTAAGGCAGATGTTTACACGTTGGGTATGTTTACAAAAGAGTTGTTTACCTTGCCAGTCAGCAGGTGATATATAACACAGAGAGAGGCTCCTGTTGTTTTGGTAGCCTGGATAAAATAGTGGTCTGTTGGCAAGTGGAGTTGGGCACGCAGTAACACTATTTCCTTATGGTATTGAGTCCAAAGAGACTGACAGTAGCAGCGGATGTTGGAGTGTGGCAAAAAGGAAACAAGAGGAGTTATGATGTCCTGATGCTCTGAGTACTAGGGCTGCTTTCTGAACGAATTTTATCCACTGGAAAGGACTCTTGTGTTTCTCTGTTAATTGGTCTGCTAAGTTACTTTTTTTGGGGGGGAGGGGTATGGGGCATCACTACCCTCTAGTGGGAGTGGGAGGCCCAGCCTTGCTCCTGGAGAGCTGCTGCTGGATTTGAACCGCCAACCCAGTGGGCTGTACTCAACCGGTATGCCACCAGGGCTCAGCCGTTACTTTTATTTTTACAGATATTATTGGCAACTATGTATTGTGGTTTATGTAACTGACTGGGTCAGAGTTATGAGGAAACGGCATAAACCACCTCTTGAGGTTTCTGAACTTTCTAAGAGAAATAGATGAGGAGTAGGGAGAATACATGCAGATAGGCAGGTGGTTGGATTGCAGATGACTGTGGCAAAGACTTTGGTTTGGCTTTTATAATAACCTGTGTATTCTGTTAGGGGACTTTGTTCAGGGGATGTTTCCTGAACTGTGACTTGCCACATGTATGTGTCTGAGACTAAGGAGTGGTTGGGTGTAGCAGAATTGAGTAAGAAGTTAAGTAGAAGAAGATTTAGTAAAGCATAAGGTGGTAGGGCCCACCATTTGAGTGGAACAATGGTCATGGTGTGGGTTAGGGGTTAATTTCACCCGAGTTAGATGATGTCAGTTGGGGTGTCTGAGGCCTTTGATTGTTGTGGGAGTTATCAGAATGATGATGTGTGGCTTTTTCTCCTTGGGTTGCAGAAGTTGAGGATAGAATTCCTTCAACAGAGCAGTCTCTTAGGTTGATTACAAGTAGGTCAGGTTGCACAGAATCAGGGACAGGTGTGTGTTCTCAGAGAAAAGTTTTTAAGAGGGAAGTAGTGTAACTAGTTTGCCAGTGATAGTGTTGTGACTGGTAAGTTATAGCTGATTAAATTAAGCCTGCTATACATTAACTTGAAGGGGCTTAGAAAAGAGAGAGAGTGAGAAGTGGTGTGGATTTGAGTTAGGGCTAGTGGAAGCAGGTCTACTTATGACTGGTATCGTTTTAAAGTTAGTTTAGACAGATGACCTTTTATAATTTCATTCATCTTTTTAACTTTTCTAGAGGCATGAGGCCTGTAAGGGTTATGCAAGTGCCATTGAATGTCTAGTCCAAATGACACTTGTGTGATTTGAGACACAAAGCATAGGTTGTAGGAATTGAAGAAGAGCATGGGCCCTATATACAGGGAATGATGGACTAGATGAAGCATATGTTTGGCTTGGTTAGTAAGGAGACCTTTTCACTTACTGTTTATGATGGGGACACTTTTGTTGTTAGGAATCTTTTTTACTGTGTGGAGTGCTTGAGTGAGAATAATGAGTTCTGCTTTCTGAGAAGTGGTACCTTCTGGGAGACATACAGCTTCCTAGACCTGATCAAGTGAAACTACAGTATAGACGGCTCGTTGTTGGGTGTCTACAACAAAACTATTATTGACAATTAAAGTTAGATATGGATTGGGATAGGGTTGATTTAAAAGTTTAGGTTGAGGTAGTGTCAACTCCTTGATTATCCATGAGCAGAAGTGACTGTTAGATCCCAGTAAGCCTGGGAGTTGAAGTAGAAAAGTTGCTGGGTTACCAGAGGGAGAATGGTGGAGACACATGTTAGGCTTTTTTAATAACTATAAGGTGGCTTTTTTGCAGGCAGGTTGGAAACAGTGAAGACAGAACTTGGTGTGAGTGAAGGTCCTGCAGTTTGTGGATAAATAATGCCTCAATACGCTCTCTTAGTGTTGAGAGATTCTTTAGTAAGAGTGGCAGCTGCCGCTAGGGTCCAGAGGCACAGCTGCCAGCTTCTGACTGTCATATGTAACTGGACAGATAAGCTCCTGGAAAGTGAGTGGGCTCCAGATTTTGAGTCAGGACTCTAGCAGCTATGCCCTGCCTTTTATCCATGTAGGAAAAGAAAGGTTTATTAGGGTTTGGTAAATGTAAAGACTGAGGCTGGAGGAGGATTTGTTGGAGTTTTTCTAAAAGGTTGCTTTGATCAATTGGGGATTGTCTAGAGGCTAGCAGGGGCTGCCTTTTGAACTAGTTAGCTGTGGGAAACTTTGCTCTGTTTTACTCCCCATTTTCTGGGGGAGCTATCAGCTTGATGTCATTCACATTATTCACACTGCAACCTTATCATGAAAACATTTACTTCTTCTTTCTCATCAACTTATTGTCAAACAAATTTGTGTAAACTCGCAAATTTTGTTCACATTCTGGCAACAACCAGACATTCTATAATGTTATCCAACTCCTTTTCTGATTATTTGCAACTTACTCTGACCTTCTGCAACTTACTGTTTCCATCTAGACTTACACATTCACTAAAATGAAAATTGTATTAACTAAGTGCTAGTAATGGGTTAAAGGTCTGCTGGAGTCATTTCTGCTGCATTACATAAAAATTACTGTGAAGACTCACAAGTTTATCTTAGAGTTAAATTCTCAGGGGTGGAGGATGGGGTTCAGGACCCAACCAATAGCAGCAGAACAAGATAAGTGTGTTTTGAAGGGAGAGAAAGGTTAAAGGAGTTGGTCTGTGTTTGCCTTAGAACTGATTTTAAGGAAAACAAATGCTAATAAGCTGGGTTAAGAGGGCTTGCGAAAAATGCATCATTAAAGGTGGGGTGATTAAAAGCTTCGAGGGGTGACCATCAATTCCCATAACTGAGCCTGGGGAATTTGGGTTCTAGAAGGAGGTGAGGAATAAAAAGCAGTTACCACTCACCTGTTCACCTGCTTCCTTGATTTTCACTCTGGACTCAGCAAGGGGGCAGTGTTACTGGGGTCCGCTGAGTTTTCAGTTGCCAGTCCCAGTCTTGGTGGGTGGGGCTTGGAAACACAGACCCTTGGTGTCTGGGCACCCAGGGGAAGTCGTTCCTCTAATGACCCTGCTGACCGCACATCAGACAAGGCTTACTGGGTGTTTAGGGCCACAAGCAGCATTGAGTCCAGTGCTTTCTGGCTGGACTTGAAGTGAGGTTTTGACAGCAACTGCAAAAGTGGTTTCTTCTGGCAGTTTTCTGACCCTTCCCCAGTGCTGCCCAAATGTAGAAGATCAAGGCTTGGGATTGATAATTAGCCTTTTGGTGAACCAAAGATTTGCAAGATACTCTTGGGCATTAAAACTTTAAATGCCACATTTACTAAGTCACAGAGAGGAATCTGGGGTCAAGTGAGGTTGCAAGCCCGAATAACCTATCATCACTCCTTGATAAAAATGGTAGGGTCCTAATTTCCTCCAGTTCTTCCAACACAGAGATGTGTGTCATGATCTTGTCAGAGCTTTTGAGTGAGGCATAGTATTCCATATTGTGTATGTGCCAGAGTTTGTTGATCCATTCATCTACTGATGGAAATTTAGATTGTTTCCAACTCTTTGCAATTGTGAATTGTGCTGCAATAAACATTGGCATGAACACCACTGGCTGCAGTTTATTTCTTGTCTCTTCTGGATATTTGCCCAATAGTGGGATAGCTGGATCAAGGGGTAGCTCAACTTCCATTTTCATTAAGTATTGCCAGACTGCTTTCCATAGTGGCTGTACATATCTACACGACCACCAACAATGTAGAAGTGTTCCTATTTCACCACACCTCCTCCAGCATTTGTTGCACTCTGATTTTCTGTTCTGGGCTAGCCTTAAGGGTGTTAGATTATAGTTCATGGTTGTTTTGATCTGCATTTCTCTAATGGCTAGTGAGCCGGAGCATTTTCTCATGTGTTTATAAGCCATATGGACCTCCTCCCTAGTGAACCTTCTTTATTTCTTTTTCCCATTTCTTCAAAGGGTTAGCTCCTCTACTCTTCTTGTAGGACATGAGGGTATTATAGATTTTTGTAATGAGCCCTTTCATTGCTCAACATTCTCTCCCAGTCTGTGGATTGTCTGGCTACCCTCTAGGTAATGTCCTTTGATGCACACATGTGTTTTATTCTTAGTAAGTCCCATTTGTCAATTTCAAGTTCCCCTGCATTTGTACCCTGCTCTAATGCAGTTAGCCTTTGTATTCCCTGGGTCAAAGTTCTTAGATTTTCCCTGATTCTCTAACTAATGGTTTTGATGGTTTGTGGTTTTACTTCCAGGTCCGTGATCCACCTCGAGTTTGTTCTTGTGCATGGGGTGATGTAGAGATCCTGATTCATTTTTCTACATGTAGATTTCCTTTGTCTCCAGCACCATTTGTTGAAGAGGGCATCACCCTCCCATTTGATGCTTTTGGGGCCCTTGTCAAAAATCAGTTGTCTCTATGCTAATGGCTTTATTTCTGGGGTTTCTATTCTTTTCCATTGATCTGTGTATCTGTCATTATGCCAGCACCATGCTGTTTTGACAAATGTAGCATTGTAGTAAGTGTGAAAATCAGGTAAAGCCAGCCCTCCAACTGTGTTCTTATCCTTGAGGAGATCCCTGCTAATTCTGGGCCTTTTCCCTCTCCATATAAAATTGGTTGTCAGTTTTTCCAGTTCTCTGAAGAAGGTTGTTGGTATTTGGGTTGGGATAGCATTGAACTTATAAAGGATAGAATAGACAAAGTGGAGAAGTGAACTTCTGCTAAGTGAAGTCAGTCAATCACAAAATGATAAGTACTGCATGAGCTCCCTGAGGTAAGTAGAAACAGTATGGTGAGTATAAAAGAGAAGACTCTTATACCATAATAGTTGGTACAAGATGTAGGGTAAGGGGAGGAGGGAGGATCAAACCCAGGGAGGTACATGTTGGTTGCAGCACAGTAATGGGAGAAGCATGAGGGGGTAGAGTGCATAGGAAGATAAAAGGGAGTTCAAAAGTGAAAGCATAACAGAAGGACTGGGGCATTATTCCACCCAGTTGGGGAGAACTGGTCTTGTCTCCACAGAAACCAGAGTGGATGAGCGGTTCCTACCATGAAGCACCCAATCATGACAACGGCGTAGACACATGGAAGGATGCAAGAAGAGAGAGAGAGGGCTGAGTCCCGGTGGTGTAAGTGGGTGAGTGCGGGACTGTGGCCCATGGGCTCGGCAGTTCAAATCCAGCGGCGGCTCTCAGAAGCAGCACTGGGTAACTCCCGTGACCACCAGAGGACAGTGATGCCCACAAAAAACAAACAAAAAAATAAAAATGTATGGACCTAAAGTAAATGATTTGAGAATGAAGAGAGCCACGAATGCAAAAATGTGCTTGACATACCATTGATGGATGGCTGGGTGGACTGTGATAAGAGTTGTATGAGCACCCCCCAAAATAAAAAAGAGAGAGAGAGCGAGAGCTGCAAAGCCAGATGCAACCAGAGTCAGATGGACTCCTTTCCTAGAAGTGGGCGTGGCAGAGAACAGGCTGGGGGAGGGGCCAGCATCCCACACCCACAGGGACTAAGACAAGGAGGGAGGAAGAGGAAGAGAACTGATTCAAGCTCCATGCTGACACATGATGCTCAGAGGAATACATCCCTCTGGAGAGCCAATGCGCCACAGAAAGGACTGGGCAAACAGTGATTCCTGGGGACACGAAGGAGGGTTGGAGAAGGGGTGTGCACAAACACATGGATGGGGGTGGGGGAGCAACAAGTGGTCTAGAATCAATGGAAAGGTTGGTGTGGGAGGCCTGGTCCAGAGTAAGCAAGCACAATGAATCTGTGAGGAAGCACTGAAACACCAATGAAGGTGGAACATGATGGTGGGACAGGAGGGAGATGGAAGGAAATAGAGGGAAGAGCTAGAGGACAAAGAGCACTTGCAGAGGTCTAAACATATGTATGTCCATACATACATACATACATACAACTATCTAGTACAAGGTGGGAATAAATTTAAGAACATATCTATAGGCCAAGTACTATAGTAGCAAAGTGGACCTTGGGCCCTCACCCTGGCACTCCATCAATGCAAGAATACTTTGTTATATGAATGCGGTATTCCTCGAGGCTCACTGGCCCAACACGCTCACTGAAATAAAATGGGTGCACAAGCAAATGTGGTGAAGAAAGCTGATGGCACTCAGCCATCATAGGATGTATCGTCTGGGGTCTTAACAGCCTAAAGATAACCAATAGACCATTTACTTGGGAAGAGACCACACCCACACAGAAGAACCATAACAGCCAGTGTGGCCACATGGTGGTGGAAGGTCTAGGCAAAACACATATGTCACTGTGCTCATTGAGGACATGTGTAGACTATATGTGTAGCCATAGGAGAAGCTCATTTGCCTGTGCAATCATGAGGTGCTGAAACAATCTGGCATCACGCATCAAAGGACAAAAACTAAAATCAGTGGACAAATTGACTCCTGATATCGCTGAAGACAAATGGATACAGAGGCAAACAGAGTAGGAGAAATGATGGTGCCCAGCTACCAAATGATTGAATGTCTGGATTCTCAAAGACTTGGAGATAAGCGAGTCACCATTCAGCACAGAAATAGCAAAGTCCACATGGAAGAAGCACACCAGCATGTGTGATCAAGAGGGGTGGAAGGGAGCAGGTATCGAGGATCAAAGAACAAGAATCTCATCATTATGAATGAGGGGGAGAACAGGATGGGGGCCTAAGGCCCACTGGTGGGTAATTGGCCACTCCTTTACATGGGAGTCACAGAGAAGAGACAGACCAGTCGAGGGGCAGCCGTGCAGTGATGATGCATACAAATTTCGTCTAGTTCCTGAAGCCTTCCTCCCCCAACCATCATGGTCCCAACTCTACCCCACAAATCCAGATGGGCTGGAGTGGGTTTACTAGTGGAGAGGGGAGCTGGGGATGTGGGGAGACCAAGATGGTTGAGACCCTTCAGCCCGGTGGTTAGATTGGAGCTGCTGGAGGGGTGGAGAGAGGGTGGGGTGGAGGGAATGCAAGGGTGAATCCCCTCTGACCAAGGATGAGGAATATGAAGAACCTTGCAGGGGACATTGCAAAGTGAATCGTTGAAAATGCAATGATTTAACAACTTGTCATTTGATTTCTCTTTTTACCCATTTTATATTTGGTCCAGATTTTTAAATATTTTCTACTTCCTTTTCTCTTAACGGTTGCCTCTCCTTTATTTTATTATTGTTGTTAGATTTTTTTGGTATGTTTTTGCTTTCATCTCTTATTATTGTTGTTGCATGTTTTTCTGCATATAAAATCTAGTATAGTACATTGTTAAAGACAATAACTGAACTAATAGTTTCTTGGTGGTATGGCAGAGGAAGTTGGGGGGGGGGAGGGAGTTAATAACAACAAGAACAAGAAAGAAGAAAATGTTCTAAAATTGTCTGTGGTAATGATCATAACACTCATAACTGTTGAATTGTATGCTATATGGATTGTGTGCCAACAAAATCTTTGTTAAAAAAAAGTGGTGGAGTCCTGTGAAAAAAGAGGTTGCAGGTGTTGTTCAGAGGAGGCTGAGTACAAAAGGGAGCCAGGAAATGGGTAGAGAGAGAGAGACTTCAGGAGTTTGACCATCTGACTCCAGGGAGCAAACTGTGTCAGAGGTGCAGTTGTTTTAGTCATTGGGAGTTGAGGGCGTAACAGAGGGAGGTGATGGTGAGGGGTACCTAGAATATGGTGGAGGCTGAGAAGGGGTCTGAGTAGGCTTTGAGACAGTAGGGAGTAGGGCAGAGGACTGGTAGGAAGAGATAATGCTTCCAGGGAGTCAGAGGAAGCGGGCATGGTTTATGCAGTGGCAGGGAATAATGGGAGTTTGGAAAAGGCCGCTACAGGTAACTGAGAAAGAAGGACTTGAACTGGGATGGCAGAAGACACACAAGGATGAGAGTGAAGAAGGAAAAGAAGCCTGAATGTATGGAACTTTGGACCATTTTTAGGTTTGGTGACATATTTGTTATGATTGTAGAGAAAGGCTGGCCAATGCTACCCATTGTCCAATTGGTGTTGGGGCCACACCTGGTTACAGAAAAAAAAAAAACAGACACTTAGGACAAATGTCTGGAGACAGGTCCACTCAGTCAGATTTAGGAGCTCAGTGGGAGAATCCTGGACTCCCAGGAACAGGGGAGTAGAGAGTGAACTTCCCATGGTTTCTTAAACTACATGGGGCATAGGCAGAGGAGAAGGACGTGTCCTGGTCTCCATCCACACCTGTCAGTCAGGAGGTGACCCTGTAAGCCTAAGAGGTGTCCCAGTGGGAGAGTCCTAGACTCTCCAGAACAAGAAGGTCTCCTGGTGCAGGCCCAGAGCTTTACGCAGTAGACAAGGACCCCAGATGAGTGACAGTGAAAGACACCAAGACACCCCAGGAAGGCAGGGAAGAGGAGGGACCTGGCTTTGTGATTGACTGAATGGAGGGCAGTCAGAGGCCTTTGTTCTGAGTGAGAAAAGGAGTGAGTGGATTTTAGAGAAGGGACTGCAGAGGTGCAGTCTCAAAGCACACAAACAAGTAGAAAGGGTTCAGAAGTAACTTTTACATTTTACCAGACTCAGTGCCAGGACTCCTGTTAGCTACCAGAAATCCCAAAAAGTAAACATGAAGACAAAGGGCTGATGGAGGAAGATACTCACTCATAGATGTGGTGGATGGCAGCTGAGAGGTCCTAGTTTGAAGCAAGAGGGGCTGGAGGAGAGAGGTTGCCACACTCACTCAAGGGCAGGAGGGGTGTGTCAAGACATCTCTTACTCCTGGGTTTCATGTACCAAGATGAGAGGTTAAGACAGAAGCACAGAAAGGAGATAGAGCTTAGGAATTAAAAGTAGAGAACATCTTTTTTGAGATAGGGCAGAACTTTTTGGAGGGGAAGGAAGAGCAGAGAAAGAGATGGGAACAATGCTTCTGGGAGGTTCGCAACCCAGGAGATAGGTTATGAAAGTGTACGTGACAGGATGTGGAACATATATAGGACTTGAGTCAAGGATGTATGTACTGATAAGGGGAATGAGGCCTTCTGATGTTGCAGTTGTAGGGTCTAAGTCAAGATATGGTCTGTGAGTAAATCATCCTACCTTTCAAAGACCCGTTTCCTGGCACACTGAGGGAAAAGGTTGTACAGACCTGGTTTGGAGAGATAGGCTCTGTGAAGGGACTCTCTAGTCAGGACCTGGCCCAAACAGTATATTTTCTTTAGGAAAACTATTATTGCCACACTATGTGAGGCTAAGGTTTTGATATCTGTCAAAGTGCCTTCTTGATCTCATTCAACAAAATATGTTGTGTAGTAATGGAGTACATTGTTTTAGAAACTACATCAATCCAAATTATGTCACTCTTTCTTCTGATAAGACACTGAATTATGTCATATACAGAATGTTTCTATTAAGCAGGAGTGAGCAAAACAGACTGACTAATAGAGCATGGCAAATAGAGTTAATAAATAATAAGAATATCTAGTAGAAAATAGGGGGATTTCTGGTCGAATAATGGTTACTTTGGGGGCTGCTAACCACAAAGTGCACAGTTGGAAGCAACCCGAAGTTCTGCAGAAGAAAGACAAGGTTTTCTATTCTCTTAAAAGTTATGACCTCAGTCATCAACACAATTGGAAGATTAGTGCATTGTATGCCAATAAAACCTTTACACTGTTTAAAACGTTGATAGTGGGGTTTGATTAGGTCATTCAAGTTATTATAACACTGCTTAAAGCTTTTGAAATTCCTTTTCTAGGAATTGTTTTGGAAGCTATCTTTTAAAAATATCTAAAGGTAGCATTTTTTGGGGGGGCTTCACTACCATCTAGTTGTTGTGAGAGCTACCCAGTGCTGCTCCTGAGCGCCACCACTGGAATTGAACCACCAAGCCCACGGGTCGCAGTCCCGCACTCAACCACTTAGGCCACTGGGGCTCAGCCCAAGATAGCATATTTTTTTATTCATTTTAAGGAATATTTAATCTTCAGTCAGAAATGACTGTTGTGGCTATGGCAGAGAAGAATTTTGTGTGTGTGTGTGTGTGTTTTTAGAAATGAGTGATTAGCAGCACCATGGTTTATTTTCTTGAATATATGTATACTGAATGTTAGAGGAATTCTCAATATTATGTACTAAAATTATCTCAAGAAAAGTAGTTGTTTTTTTAAATTTTACTTTCTCAAGAAAAGAAAAGAAAAAGGAGATATAGTCTCAGAAATCCATAGGGACCATTCAATCCTGTCCTATAGCGTCACTGTGAGTGAACCTTGACACTTGATGGCAATGAGTTTGTGCCAAGTTAAAAATGTCTGCTCTGGTAACTATCTGAGGACCTTGGTGGCAAAGTGGTGATGCTTTAGGCTACTAACAAGAAAGTCAGCATTTCTAAACCACCAGTTGTTCCGAGGGGGAAAAACTGGCTTTCCACTTCCTTGAAAGGTTATTCTTCAAAACTCACACTGAAATTGCCATCCTGCCTTATAGGGTCACTGTGTTTTGGCATCTACTTGACAACAATGAATTTTGGTACCTGCTAAAGGGTCATCACAAGGGTCCTTGAATTATGATACTCATAAGGCACTAGGTATCTCTCACTCTCACTGCCATCGATGTACATTTTCAAAAAACCTTTTTAATAAATAAAAAAAAATTCTTCGAAACAAAACATATGCAATCTACCCTGACACACAGAGGGTTTCCATGAGACAGAACATACAAAAGAGACACTAGTAACGTCTTCTAAGAAAGCCTGGTGTGGCAGTAGCTCAGGACTCAGCTACTCCTTGAAAGGTTCTCATTCAGTGCAGTCAAGCCAGTGATGGCTCATAGGGACCCACGGTGGGACTCTGAGACTGTAACTACTTACAAGAGTAGAAAACCCAGTCTGTCTCCCGTGGAGCTGCAAGTGGTTTTGAACTGCTGACCAGATGGATTGGAGCACACCTTGTAAACACTGAACCACCAGGGCTTATTCTGGTGGTAGAGTAGAAGGGCTGTCAAAGAGAGGAAGCCTCTCAAGGAGATGTATTGACACCAAGACTGCAACAATGGGTTGAAGCATAGGAGCACTTGTGAGGCTGGCACAAGGCCAGGCGTGTTCAGCTCTGTTGTGTGTAAGGTCCGTGTGCACCCAAAGTAGCTTAAGGGCACCTAACAACCAAGACCAGGACAACATCTGTAAAAATTTTAATTGATAAGGTTTTTCTCTCTTTTGTGCAATATTTTCAATATAAGCTGGCTTGGTCAATACTTGATCTGGATATATCCTGGATATAAGATATAAGTAGGGGATTCAAAAAAGTTTGTGTACAAGGCACAATGATGCCAAAAAAAAAGTCTGTGTACAAACGGCATGAGCCTTTGTCAACAGTCAGAATTGACTTCTTGATAATCAGTGTTTTTTTTTTTAATTCTTGGTTCACAGACTTTTCACTCTTCTATTGATTTTTAAATGTTTTAGAATCTGATTACTGTCATGTTTGTGAGGAAATGAATAAGCCAACTTAATTGGAACTCTAGACATAGATGTCACAGAGAAGTGACCAGATAAGAAAAAATTAAATAGAAAAATGAAAATGATCTAATTATACTCTCTCTGTTCCAACTCTACTTTACCTTGCCTTCCTGTGAAAATGGAGATGGGCCCTTTGTGTAGTTGTGTCAGCTGATGGAGTGTTGAATTTTCTGAGGAGCGAATGATGGAGACATTAAAGGGTAGGGGTGCTCTTCCTGTTTTTTTCTCCATCTCTTCCTTGCTCTTATTATGCCTCTCTCAACAAGGAAGGACATCCAGTAATGCTCACTTCCACCAAGGGTGGTGGTGCCCTTGGGAGATTTCCTCCTTGCCCAGAGTCTATGGACCAACTGTGACTTGGAGCAACCCAGGGGTCAACTTTACCATGCAATGGGTCATAGTCTTATTCTGATAGGACTTGAATCTCAGTCTAGGGAAAGGGACTTCATCTTCTAAGTTGGTTTCTTACTCAATACTCACCCTCAGTCCTAGAGGACTTGTATTACTTTATAAACTTTTTCTGTTTACATCAAATGTTCTCTGTTCAAATGATGACATGGTTTCTGCCATATAGATGGATCCTGAATGATGCAATGAATTTCTAATCTTCCTTACTATTGTTATTTTCATTTCAGTGAACACTTACACAAATGATTGCCCAGTACTCCAGTAAAGCAAAGGTAAATTTCATAAATTTTGAAGCCTAAACTAATATTTGTCAGTCTGGCTATAACTTGTTACATAAAATTGAATATACTTATTACGTGCAATTTTAATAAGATTATGCTGCTTAATAAATCACATATACTTTTTATTGGGATGCCCTTATCTCTTGTGGTTGAAAGAAAACACATTTGGATTTTAGCAATTCCTCAAACTTTATTCATACTAGCTTCATTATATTTCTTAATATCAACAAGTGACATCTGATATATTCAGGGTTTTAGAAAATGGAGTGCAGGTGGAAGAGCTGACATTTCCTGACTTAGGGCCAAGGATTGTTTGACCTCATCTGAGTCAGATGAAGAAAAAGAGAAGGATAAAGATGTGGAAATAAATATTAAGGATGGGGTGGGCCAATGATTCTCAACCTGTGGGTTGTGACCTCTTTGGGGGTCAAGTGACCCTTTCACAAGGGTGGTCCAATTCGTACTAGTAGCAAAATTCAGTTATGAATTATCAACCAAAATAATTTTATGACTGGGGAGTCACCACAACATAAGATACTATATTAAAGGGCCTCAGCATTGAGAAGATAGAGAACCACTAGGGTAAGAGGTAGAACTCATTTATGCCTCATGTTCTCAATTATCCACTAATAGCAAGGTCATCTATGGTTACAAAAGAGTAGTGAGAGTCATTAAATTTAAGAGAGAAACCCTGTTGCCACGATGCCAACACCAACTCATAGGTGCTGTGGAGGACAGAGAAGAACTGGCCCAGAATGTTTCAAAGCCTTGGTGGAACTGCTGGGTAGATCTTAATGGCAGAGTCGATGGTTCGAACCCCAGCCACTCTGTGGGAGAGGAATGAGGCTCCCCTGCTCTCACTTAGCTTTCCAGCTTCAGGAGCTTTCTAGGGTGTCTAAAAATCAAAATCAAGACAATGGTTTTTATCTTAAGGCACTGGTTCTTGACCTTCCTAATACAGTTTCTCATTAGTGTGGTGACCCCCAACCATAAAATTATTTTTGTTGCTACTTTGCAACTACGATTTTGCTATTGGTATTAGTCAGGCCACCCCTGTGAAAGGACCGTTCAACCCCCCAAAGAGTTGAGAACTGCATCTTTCAGGGGAGGAGAAGCCCCAGCTTTTTTACATCACCAGTTCTGTAGCTGAACACTTAACTGATGAAATAAAATGCCACCAAAAGGAAACATTCACTGACAAGGAGTCAATTCTAACACACAGTGACCCAATTTGACAAAGTAGAATAGTGCTATAGTGTTCTGAAGGCTTTAAATCTTTACAGAGGCAGATGGACCCAATGTCCTCCCAAGGAGAAATCCAGTGCTTAGGTACTAGGACACTAGGGCTCCCAAACAGGAAGATGAACCAAAGGCTTAGTCATGTGACAGCAATTCCAACTTACAGTGAATCTGTATGAAAAGATACAACCTTCCTTGAGAGTCTAAATCTTTACAGGAGTAGCAAGTCTCATCTTTCTTCTGTGAGCACCTGGTGCCCGTTGTGGTGAGCATCCCAGTGCTTATGCCACAAGGATTCCTTGGCGAGGGAGACAGGCATGAAGGAACTCCCGACTCTTCCTGCAGGTCATGCGTGTGCAAGGTGCTATTTCAAAGGGAAAGGTGTAAGATGTTCCCCAGTCTTCAGCAACCCTCAGAGTGTGATAGGAGAGAGGGTTTTGCTAATCTAGGGGTGGATTAGGAACAGCTTGAAAAAGAACTGAGACTAATATATTTCAATACCAAGCTAAGTGTCCCCTCTTTCTATGCCCAGCACCGAAGTCCATTTTTGACAGCACTTTGTGCTGAAAGTGGATCTTGCTTCAGCTTAAACTTGGAAGAGAAAAGGTGAGTGCCAAGGCTGGGCTGGTCTACAAAAATCCTCTCCCTATCCTCCTTCATGATTCTGTCTATCAAGGATTCTCAGCCCTCCAAGGCCCCTTCCTTTGTGAGGGCATGTACTATTCCTGACTCACTCTACAGACTGTGTTTTCTAGGCTATCACGTGTGTCCACTAAGAGACCCCCTATTAGTTAAGCACTCAGTCATTGTACTAGCAAGGCTCCCTCAAGGTATTTTAAATGTATCAGTAAATGAAAAGGAAGGGTGCTAGAAAGAGGCAAAATAGAAAATAATGGTGCATTGTGATATGGAACTGGCAAAGTCTTGGCCACCTGGTTCCAGAGATGAGAAGCAGATCATAGGGTGCCCTACATTGAGTCAGATTGGCAAGGCTTCCCTCCCTGCAGTTTCTTCAGTCTCTGGATATGGGCTTCCCTGGGAAAACATGGTCTGTGGACAGCAGAAAGTACAAGTTCTGAAGGGGCAGACAGCTGGAAGGGTTTGCTAGTCACAGACCTACTGCAGGTTGAAATTCTGCCCTATAAGGCAGAGAAATCTAGGATATAAATGAATCTAAATCTTTATTAGACCACTACTCCTATGATCAAAGAGGTAATTATGATATATGTCACAGCTCTTGCCTGTCGTAGAGTATAACTGATCCAGAGGGTCTTCTTGGATGTGGTGTTTAAGGGAGCAAGTCACCAGGCCTTTCGTCTGCAGTACAACTACGTGGGGTTAAATTGCCGACTTTCATGTTTATTGTCTCCAATGGAAACCATTCTTTATGACTGAGGAATCTACAATGTCAATGCCTCTCTAAATTCCAAATAAAAATTGGTGAGCTAATGTTAGCAATCATTTCCAAAAGCATGCCTCACTGTCATTGAGTTGATGCCGATTCCAACCTGTGAGTTTATCAGACTGCAACTCTTTATGGGAGGAAAAAGTCTTGTTTTTCTCCCATGGGGCAGCTGATGGTCTTGAACTATGAACCTTTCATTTAGCAGACAAACTCATAACCACTACACTACCATCCCTTTAGATAAAACAAAATTTTGACACATGCCAGTATATGTAACACAATTTTGAAAATGAATGATTGGGGAGAACTTTCTCTACCAGATTTCAAAATTGATTACAGCAATCAAAACCATGCTATTGTGTAGCAATACATATACTAAGGGAGAGCCAAAGCAAAAAAGCTCAGAAATAGAGTGAAGTATATACAGGGATATGCATAGGATTAATGAGGTATGACAGGCTATGTTATCTAGCTACTTGTAATGGTCCAGGAGGGGCAATGTCTATTATTCTATCAACTATTTAACTAAGAGTGCTTCTTTGCATATTCATTCCAACAGGGAAAAAAATGCAGGTAGATACTTCTATCATTGACTGAAATGAGTTCTAGTTGTATTGAAGTGTTAGATACAAAAATAATGCCCAAGTGATCATGACTTAAAAAAATCCTCTCTGTTCTCATGCTATATCACTTATGTTGTAATGCTTTGGTGGTTTAGAGTGAGTGAAGATGGATTCTGTATCTATCAAGAGAAAAGAAAAAATTATGATATGAAAAGAAAAAGATCAGTGCCATGAAATATATCACAAATCAAAGATATGAGAAGAAGCCGATCTGATGAAGATGAAATATATGTTGGATATAATTACACACTGGGATCCTGGTGGCCTCATATTGGGCTGCTAACTGTAAGGTTGTTTGGGAATAGTATACAGTGTACTGAAGGATTAATGGGTGGAACCATTTAAATTAACCGAGGAAGTAGGTAATATATGGAGAAGCCAGTGGTTGCAGAAACAAGCCCTTATGGGGAGCTTGAGAAACACTCACAGGGGCAGGATGTGATATCATCCAAGAACTGAGAAGCCTACAAAATCTGTCCCTCACTTGTCATTCAGATCATGAACCTCATCCTCCTAAAGGACCAGGGTTCAACTGGTTTACGTGGTATGGACAGCAAAGAGTAAAGGTGCTGTGTGCACACCCAACGGGTGTTGTTAAGTAGCCCAGCACTCGTACTGCAGACCCCATTCTGAATTTTCATTCACCGGCTTGGCTCAGTGACTTATAAGCACCCTCTGCAAAGGTGGGCCTGAAAAAGGGGGCATAAAACCTTAGGATTACACAGACTGCCAATACCAGAAATCTAATCCCAAGAAACACACACAAAATCTTAACTAAGACAACAGCCCTGTAAAAATCATTTATTTTGAAAGCTTGAAGAGACCCTACTGTCTATGGTGTCTCCCCTGTTGGTCTCTCCTGTAGGTTCCCTATTCTTTAAGGAGTGCCCTAACAAAAATTTGACTCTCTAGTGTTTTGTCTGTGACCTTTTTTGAGAACAAGGTCAACTATTCAAAATCACTCCAAAGCTTATGGGAGTAAAATAAGGCTCTTTACACCTGTAAAAATGTACAGCCTCAGAAAATCCCAGAGTAAGTTGCACAAACTCACAAGCCAAACTCACAGACATCAAGTGAATTCTGACCCATATTAACTCCATAGGACAAAATAGAACTGCAACTCTTTAGGAAGTAGAAAGTCTAATCTTCCAAGTAGTTGGAGATTTTGAACTATTAACCTTGCAGTTAGCAACACAATATATAACCACTATAATATGAGGGATCCTATAACTAATCAATCCCCTCCAAATCTACATAAAAAGTTTAAAAATAAAAAAATGGAAAATTATTAAGATGAGACATTGAGAGGAGGTACAGATAGCCAATATACATAGACATCACACTCAATGAACAGTGTAAAGCAAATAATAACTAGGCAATATATTTAGACTCTCAGATACAGCAGATTTTTAAATGATGACTAGATCACATCTAGAACTACCTATAGAATTCTCATATAAATATTAGGAATATTATAAATTGCTAAAGTCTTCTGTGTAGGACAGTTCAGGAAACCTCCATCAAAATTGACTCTACGGTTTGGGGCTGGGCCTCCTACTCCCACCACCGGAGAGCAGTGATGCCCAACAACAACAACAAAAAAAAAAAAAAAAAAAAAGCCAAAATTGACTCTACGGCAATATTTGCTCATAGGGCAATCATAAAGAGTTGAAGTTGGTTTACTGCCATATTCTGTACAAGTGGACACAAATTCTACTTTGATGACTCTTTTAGGGGGGTGCTTTATGAAAACAACAATAAATATTATTGACTCCAATTCATGTATATACAGCATGCTTCTAAGTAAATGGCCCAAGGCAAGGGTAAAGGGGTTGACAAAGTAAGAAGTTTCCATATCAAACAGAGGTAAAGGGACAACTCCGTTAGTTTCCAAGCACAAAGTAAGATGGAGAGCAGAGAAGACACATTCCCCTTATCAAAATAAGAAATGGAGACAACGAAAGAGTGTGGGGCTGAGAAAGGCAGAGTATCCACACCATCTTCACCATGACCAAATTAACCCTTAGTTTAGTGATTGATGACAAAGGCACAAAATGAACTCTGCGGTGCAAGTACCTCACTTTTACAAAGGAAGTGTTCTACAGAGCAGTCTATACCAGAGAATTCCATATTCCCCCTCTTTTTGCCTCCCCCCACAGGAAAGCAGCCAATAATAGAAGAGCCACCATTAGCTCTATGAAGACTTGACTTTTCATCCTGTCATCCTCAGTTTAGCTGATGGCTCTTCTGTGCTGCTGTGTGCCCCTTTATTAAGGCCATCTCTTCTGTTGTGACCTTTCTCTGACTCTGATCTATATATTGTTTGTTACCTGAAAATGGTCGTGCTGGTAAGAGAAGAACCAACAGAGAGGAAGGAGTTGAAAGCAGAAAGATGTTCCTTTAGCAATATCTTCAGAGTAGTAAATAGAAGATAGCAGTAAAATTGAGCACCAAATTTATTCCCATGAATAGCTACCATAAGTAACCAAAGGTAGACTGTTATTAGTTGAGGAACTTATAGTTGCAGGATCAGGGTGCTTTATTTTTGTCTCCTTACTAATGGAAAATCAGTTAATTTGTTTGCCCATGTATTATGGTCAACCAAAAATGAGTACCAATGGGGGTCCATCTATATAACTTCCTAACATGCCTGTAGATAAGTGGTTCTCAACCTGTGGGCCACAACCTCTTTGGGGGTTGAACAACCATTTCACAGGGGTCATTCAATTCATGACAAAAGAAAAATCGCTGTTATGAAGTAGCAATGAAAAGAATTTTATGGTGGTGGTGAAGGCGGGTGATAGGAGGAAGGCATTAAGAAGACTGAGAACCACTGCTGTAGATGATCTTTGTTTTTCTTTTTCATTTTTTATTGTCCATTTGCCAAATAAGGAAACATTAATTAGAGCCAAAGAATAATTCACCCAGATGGCTTGTCTAGGTAGTGGCAAAACAGTTATTTGAATTTAAATTAGACTTTAACCCTCTAGCGCTCTCTACCACTTTATTGCTTTTCATGTTGTTGTGAGGTGCCATCAATTTGCCCCCCCTCCAAAGACACCCAAATGTACAGCAGAAATGATAACCAATCCTGCGCATTCCTCAAAATTATTTCTATGTTTGAGCACATTGTTCCAGCTGCTGTGTCAATCCATGTACTCAAGGGTCTTTCTCTTTTTCACTGCCCCTCTACTTTTCCTAGCATTGTCCTGCTCTAACGACTGATATCTCACTTGGCAAGTCCAAAGTATGTAAGACAAGGATTCACCCTTCTTGCCCCTAAATATAACTCTTGGCATATTTCTTCCAAGACAGATGTGTTGATCCTTTTAGTAGTCCATGGTACTTTCAATATTCTTCACAAATACTGCCATTCAAAGGCATTGATTCTTCTCTGGTTTTCCTTATTCAATGTTCAACTTTCACATGCATAGGAGGCAACCAAAATAATATAGCTTGGGTAAGGCACATTTTCATCCTCAAAATAATATCCTTGCTTTTCAGCCCTCTAAAGAGGTCATGTACAGCAGATTTACCCAATGCAGCATATATTTTGATCTCTGGATTTGTTGCTTCCATGGCCTGGACCATGGAACCAAGCAAGACAAAGTCTTTGACACCTTTGACCTTCTCTCCATTTACATTGATGTTACCTATTGGGCCAGTTGTGAACATTTTGGTTTTCTTTACATTGAATTGTAGCCCACACTGAAGGCTTTGATACTTGATCTTCATCAGTAAATATTTGAAATCTTCACTTTCAGTGAACAAGATTGTGACATTAGCATATCACAGGTTGTTAATAAGTCTTCCTCCAATCCAGATGCCACATTTTTCTTACTGCATACAGATAGAAAAGTGATGCTGAGAGAATGCAACTCTTACACACATACCTATTCTAATTTTAAACCATGTAGCATTTTCTTGTTCTGTTCTCACAACAGCATCATCATCCATGTATTAGTTCTGAATGAGCAAAATGAAATGTTCAGCAATTTCCATTCTTATCAAAGATATCCATAGTTTGTTGTGGTGTATGAAATCCAATGCCTTGATATAATCTAGACACAAGTAAACATAGTTTTCATATCCTTTGCTTTCAACTAAGATCTCTTGGCATCTGTAATATTCCCCTTGTTCCACGTCCTCTTCTAAATACTGCTTGAACCTTTAACAGCTCCCTGTCAATGTACTGCTACAAACATTGTTGAATGATCTTCAACAAAAATATTGACTTGCATGTGATAGTAATGATGTTTTTCAATAAGTGGAGCGTTCTTTTGGGTCACCTTTATTTGAAATGGGCATCGATATGGGTTCCTTATAGTCATTTGGCAAAATTTCCAAATTTCCTGACATAGACGAGTGAGTGCTTCCTGTGATTCATCAGATTTGGCTATTACTTTCAGTGCAGTCTGAATTTCTCTCTTTAGCACCATGGATTCTTTGCTCATGGGCTTCCTTCTGAACTGGCGAAATGTGCACTAGTTCATTTTGGTATGGTGACTGTATTTTTTCATCTTCTTTTGATGTTTCCAGACTTAGGGCAGTCTATGATGAAGGCATAGAATGCCCACTTCAGATGAAATGGCCTCTGAAAACCATATGTTTAGCTCCTTTTCATAGCTAATGTTAAACAAGTGTCAAATGGCATTAGAAATAAAATGTAAAAAAGAAATAAAATACATGTCGATAGGTTTTACTTTTGATAATAGGAAACTCAGAAGACCATAAAGCTTGACTCTAGTTCTATAGATTTTTTTTTTACTAGTTTCAACATTTTTTGAGAGTTCTTAATTTTTTAATATAGATTTTATTGGGGGCTCTTACAACATTTAATACATTGTTTGTATTAAGAATATTTGTACACATGTTGCCCCATTCATGTACACTATCTACTTGAACCCCTCCAGCATAAGCTTTTCTTCCCCTTTCCTCTATTTATTTTTTAATTCCAACTCCCCATATTTCCCCTTCCCCATTCTCCTCCCCCCTGAACTTCCAATAATTTACAAATTGTTATTACCTCTTCATATCTTACACTGTTTAATGTGTCACTTCACTCACTACCACCCCCCAACCCCTGTTGTCTGCGCCTCAGAGAGGAGGAGGTCACATGTAGATCTGATGAATTTGTTCCACCTTTCTACTCCACCATCGCTCCCAGCGTCACCACTTCCCACTAGTCTCAAGGATTATCTATCCTAAATTTCCACATTTTCAACTCCAATGTGCATCCCTGGTGTAGCCAAATCTGTCTGGCAGAATTGGGATAATGATAGTAGGTGGGAAGAAGCATTAGAGAACATTTCATTGCTACTACACTGCACCTAGACTGGCTAATATCCTCACTACAACCCCTCTATAAGAGGATGTCTCTTCACTTATTGATGGGCTTTGGGTCCCCTATCTGAATTCCCCCGCACTAATAATGACATAGTTTTTAGGTCCTTGATACTGGATCTCTTTGACACCTTGTGGTCATACAGGCTGCTGTGCTTCTTCCATGTGGGCTTGCTTCTTAGCTAGATGGCCACTTATTCACCTTCAAGCCTTTAAAATCACAGACGCACATAATTTGATACCTGGGAACCATCAACTTTCTTCACCACATTTGCTTATGCACATATTTGTGGTCAGCGATCATATCAGGAAAGTGAGCATATAATATTATGATTATTAGTTCTTGAAACCTGATAATTGATCCCTTTGGTATCTCTTGGTCCCATAAGATGGTGTGTTTCTCTCATGTGGGCTTTGTTGCTTCTGAGCTGGATGGCTGCTTGTTTACTTTCAAGCCTTTAAGACCCAGACGCTACATATTTTGATAGCCAGGCACCATCAACTTTCTTCACCACATTTGCTTATGCACACATTTGTTTTCTGTGATCATGTCAGGGAGCTGCACATCATGGAATGCCAATTTAATGGAACAAAATGTTCTTGGACTGAGGAAGTACCTGATGGGGGTCCAATGCCCCTCTGCTGTCTTAATTCTAAGCCTATAAGTATATGCATATTGATCTATTTCCCCTTAATCATATGAATATATGTACCTATATATATGCCTGTATTTAACCTCTATAAATGCCCCTACTCCCCAGTTCTCTTCTCTATTTCCCTATACCTCTTCCCGCCCCACCACCATGCTCAACCTCCCTTTGGGTTTCAATATTGTCTCTCTATTACATTAGTCTTAATCAATCCCTATCGGACCTTCCACACCACCCCGCCACTGATCCTGAACCACATGCTACTCTCCCCATCCCTGGATCAACCAACAGCCACGCCCCTACATCCACCCTGGTACCATCAGTCCCGTCGTCCCCACCCCTACACTGCCCATCCAGTCTACCCCATCCAGACAGATCTGTAGAGAAAATAACATGCTCAAAAACGGGCATCCCATAATGAAGCAACCAAAGAAAAGAAAACAAAGAAAACATCAATAAAAACCCCCAGTATCCAACATGTTGATGTACATACAAAAACACAATAATAACAATATAAAAACCTACAAATAGTTTAAGGCCTGTTCGTTGACTTCCAAGAGTGTCTCCTGGTTGAGTGAGATAGGGTGTCACAAAGTATATCTATGGTGCTCAATCTGGAGCTCCATGTTTGGTCGCACACCCTTAGTATTTTGGTGTGATTGGGTCAGACAGAGTATAATCCTGAACCTCTTTCTCCATTGTTGACCCAAAAATGTCTTGGGTCAGTGAGGGCAGCTGTATTTCATATTGGGGCCGGCCATATGGTCCTCTCTTTGTATCGGCAGTTCTGAGTGAGAATATCGTCCTGAAGGCTCGGTGGGCCAGGATATACTTCATTCTATCTTCCTCCCCCTTCATTTATTCTCATGTACTCTGGTAAGGTATATCTCTCTCCCCAAGCTGCAGCTTCGGTACTGACCTCCAAGACAAACACCCCTGGGGGAGAGGTGGGTGCCCTGACAGTTGGAATTGGGGTTGTGCTCTCAGACCTCTCCACTGATTCTCGGCTCCATTGCTTCATGCTACATTCACTTCTGAGAACACCTTATTTAAGATTGGTTTCTGTTTTCCTGTGAAGACATAAAAAAATACACTCCCCTTGGGTGGGTTAGTACCCCATTCCCTCTCTATTTAACAGCATCTGATCTCCCATATCCTGGCATCCCACCCTAGTTGGCACTACTATATGTAGCCCTGGATTTGGTATGGTCCCAGCTGTACTACCTGGGCTTTCTCCCAGGATTTTCTGTATACCACAGATTTTTCCCGATACCACTTTTGCATTTTTAAAAAATTATTATTAAGCTTACCTCAGCGGACTCATATTGTACATGTCCTTTTGTGGTTGGCTAATTTCGCTTAGCACAATCTCCTCCAGTTCTTTCCATGCGGAGATGTGCTTCATGTGTTCATCACTACTTTTCAGCAATTCATAGTACTCCATTGTATGTATGTACCATAGCTTTTTAATCCACTCATCAGTTGATGGAAATTTGGACTGTTTCCAATTTCTTGCGATTGTAAGCTGTGCTGTGATGAACATTGGGGCACAGATGCCTGATCGTGGATTTTTACTTGCCTCTTCTGTGTATATGCCCAGTAGGGGGATTGTTGGGTCATATGGTAGTTCAATTACCATCTGTTTTAGATATCTCCAAATTGATTTCCATAGTGGCTGTACATACCGGCAGGTCAACTAGCAGTGGATAAGAGTCCCTATCCCCCCACAGCCTCTCCAACACTTGTTGCTCTCTAGTTTTTTGAATTGGACTATTCGGGAGGGTGTTAGGTGATATCCCATTGTTGTTTTGATTTGTATTTCTCTTATGGCTAATGATCTGGAACATTTTCTTATATACTTATTGGCCATCTGATTTCTGCCTCTGTCAACCTTGTGTTCAGTTCCTTTGCCCACCTCCTCAGTGGGCAATTAGTTTTACTCTTTTTGGAAGCTATCAGGGCATTGTAGATTTCAGTTATAAGGCCTTTATCTGATTTGTCATTGCTAATGATGTTTTCCCAGTCTGCTGCTCTTTTATTACTCTCTTGGTGGAGTCCTTCGATGTGCACAGGTGTTTTGTCCTCAGTATATCCCACTTGTCTATGTGTGTCTCCTCTGTGTTTGTGCTCTTCTCTCTTTCTGGTAGCCTATGTAATCCCTGTGCCAGTGTTCTCAGGTTGGTCCCAATTCCCTCATTGATGGCCCTAATGGTTTGGGGTTTTACTTCGAGGTCTGTGATCCACCTTGAGTTTATTCTGGTGCATGGAGTGAGGTAATTTCTCTAGGTTTTTTAGATGTTAAATTTTCTCCCTTAAATTCTTTTGAGGAAATATGTAATACATCCCCAAACACATCCCCTCCTGAATGTATTATAAAGGGGAGCTTCATGAACTATATTTGCACATTGAGATAAATCTGTTAGCATTCTTCCTGGTTTTTTGTAGAGTTATTAACATGATTCTTACAAAAATAACCATGACATTTGAAGCTCTGGTACTCAAAAAAATTCCTCTAGGTGATATTAAGCAGGAAAGAAGTTGATTGATTTCTTCAATTTTCATGTAAATCTATTTTTAACTGTGTAACATCTTGCTATGAAATACATGTTCATCCAAATAGTCCTATCCTATTAGTTTTCAAAACTCTATTTATAGTTTTAAAGAATGCATGTGCTTCATTGATTTTTGTTTTGAATCTTCCCTTTTCTGAACCATATGAAGACTTTTGTCTTATAGTCTGACTACTTTTTCATTCTGCATTACAGATGAAAGGGGAGAACCTCTGGAGAAAGTATTCTGAGAAACGATGCCATATTTCACAACCATTCAAGGCTTTTGTTCAACGATCACTGCTCATGAAAACTGTCCAAAATATTTATGGGTGCACTTTGTTAAAAATCATGAAGGTGGTAATTTTATGGTGCTTAATATTTTCAAGTGCAGTCACATTTATTAAACCTGATTAGTAGTCAATGAACCCATGAAGCTTGAAGCAAGGTGATATCATATACATCCACCAGAGGATTAAGGGGTTAGAAGGATTTTGCCAGATTATTCAGACAGCAATATTAGTGTATTGAAATCTCAATTGTTCCATAATGTAAGAATCTATTCCATTTAAAACTCCCTCAGGAGGCCCTAAGGATAGGCTATAGAGAGATTCCTATAAGGCAGGAAAAAAAAATGCCTGGAGTAACTATTCCAATTCATGAAGACTCTGTATGTGCTACAGAACAGAATAGAACTGTCCAATAAAGTGTTCTTTATTGTAATCTTAGGGAAAGATGCCACTCCTCTGGTACCACAGAATGGGTACAAACCACCAAACTTTGCCAGGTTATAAGGGCAAACCATGTTAGCCACCAGGGATCTTTATTGAGTATGGTGCTAAGAAAATATACATTTGTGTTGAAAGGCATTTTGAAGATGCATCTTGCTGTTTATAAGTACTTTCTTATTTCTATAGAATGATTAAAACTGTAATGATTGCATGAGTTTTTAGTTCATCTGTTTCCAAACTCACTGTTATCACACTCACTGATTCTGACTCATGGAGATTCTTCAAGGAGCAGAGTAGACTGGTCCTTGGGAGATCTGTCTGTAACTCTTTGTGGGAGCAGATAGCAGCTGGCGGTTTTTAACTTCTGAGGTGTGGCTAGCTTATGCTGAACCTACAGCAATGTAAGGAACTTAATTTTAAATATTTCTTCCAGAAGTCACCTAAATGGTCTTCCAATGGCAGAAGAGAACTAGGAGGAGAAAACAAGAAGTGTCTGCCATTTGCCAGCCATCTGTGCATTGAGCCCTGATCTGAAGGGCCTTTACGTTGATGAAGTGCACTGCCATGAACACAGAAGTCGGTGGTTCAAGCTCACTGTTGGATTCCAAGGAAAAAAGATCTGACCATGGGCTCCTGTAAAGATGCTCACTCACTGACGTCAAGTTGACGCTGACTCATAGCAATGCTTTAGGACTGAGTAGAACTGCCTCCGTAGGTTCCTTCACTCTTTATGAGAGAAGAAACCCTCTTCTTTCTCCCTTGGAGCAACTTGTGATTTTCAACTTCTGACCTTCTGATTGGCAGCCCAACAAGTAACCACTAAGCCATGAAAGTCCTTCTTTCATAAAGATTACAAACAAGAGAACTTAATAAAGCTGTTCTTCTCTGTCACATAGGCTCTCTAGGTGTGGAAATCACCTCCAGAACTGCAAACAGTGACAACAGAGAATGAAGCCAGCAGCTCATGGGAGCAAATCTCTCACAAAATGTGACCTACTCCCATCACAGGCATTCTCAAATACTCTTTTCTTCTGGCACATCCTCAAAGGCTGGCATGGAAAAAATTGCATAAAGATGACAAACATTCAGAAGCTATTATCATCACAGGGGTATCTGAAGTTAGACTTAATAGGTATATGTATCTTTAAGTTTTTTTGTGTATGTGACTTATTATGTTTTCTTTTTCTCTAAATATTTTGATATATGTATGACAGCTCTATTTCAAGAAAATCCTACTCTTGAATAACAGTACTAAAATGACTTCTCAGTTCCAATTTCTGTGAACATTAAAATATTTTTGATTGTCCAGCTTTGCTTAGATTCTAACCTTCTTAATGCGGATGCTCAAACTTCCTAAAAAGTGAGCAAAAATAACATTATTTTCATTGCTACTTCACAACTGTAATTCTGCTAATGTTTTGAACCATTGACCCCAGTGAAAGGGTCATCTAACAACCAAAGGGTTGAGACCTTCAGGTTGAGAACTGCTGGCATAGAACCTATTTAAGTTTGCTAATATGTAGATTCAGCTCTTACTATTACAACGGTTTGTATCATGGAAGGGAATAATGCCCTGTCCTGTGCCACACTCACTACCCTGGCTATGATTGAGTCTTTTCTGGCAGCTATTGCATCATTCTGCCTGACTGAGAGTTCCCCTGGTTTTTACCAATCCTCTACCAAACAAGATGCCCTCAACCTACAAACTCATTGCCTCCAAGTTGACTCTTAATTTCTAACAACATTTTGGGACAGTATAGAACTGCCCAGTAGGGTTTTGAAGACTACAATCCTTTTGAAATCCCTCTGCCACATTTATTTCCTCTGGAAGAGCTGGTGGGGTTCTACTATTTGGCTGTGAGCTGAATGCTTAACCACTGTGCCACCAAGATCTTTTTATGATGCACCTAGTGTTTAGTAGAACTTGCCCACTTGCAAAGATTATTTCACACAACACTTCTCCAGTTTGATTCTGAACTGAGATTTCTCAGACTCAGTGCACAGATCACCATTGTATAAATGAATACTTCATTTCCAGGTAAACATGATCTACTGGAGAGTCTTCAAGCACGTGGAGGAGGTTGATTACTCAAGAAAAGCCAAGGAAAATAAATAAAGGTATATAAGGGATTCCCATAATTTTCAGACCATAAGACGTGCTCCCCCCCCCCCCATCAAGTCCATTAGGACTTAGCAAAGCTGTAGGACAGAACAGAGTTGCCTCTGTAGGTTTCCAAGAGTGTAATTGTCCTACAGAGTAGCTGGTGGTTTTGAACTGCTAATCTTTCAGTTAGCAGCCCAACTAAGACTCTCCTTTTCATCCCCAGAGGAGATAAAAAGTAAAAATCTCCAGTCTCAGGCTTGTGTGGGGCAGGAAAATGGGGATGGGTGGGGGTGACTGATGGGGGAAAAGTTAGAAAACAAGATAGACTATGCCCGTATTACTGGTCTTAGCCTCTTAAAGAAGCATCATATGCCCAGGACCCCTCTTTGTGTAAAGTCTTAAAGATCTGCCAAGCTTCAGAGAACTCCTCACACATAACCTGGAAAAGAAATGTAGACATGTAGGTAGAAAGCTTATCTCAGAGTAGACTGACAGGTTTTCCTGGCCTAAAGTAGAACAGGATGACTGAAAGTGATCTTGGGAGCTGAGAGGAAGAACAGAACATCTCATATTGTCTGTGGTCACATGCTAGCATCATTGTGAATCCTAAGGCTAGAATTCCATAAATCTCAGTCAGACACAGATGAGGATGTGGAATGGCTTCAGTGGATCTTGACTGGAATCACACAATACTGGAAAGATTACTTGTATTTGATTGGCTCTTGGAAGGCCTGTGTGGATCTTAAAACACCATGGATAACACTGGGAAGAATGGGAATTCCAGAGCACTTCATTGTCCTCATGTGGAACCTTTGCATGCATGAAAAACCAGTCATCTGTACAGAACAAGGGAATATGGCATATGTGTTAGTCATGATTGACTAGAGAAACAAATTCATAGACACTCATCTGTGTATAAGAAAGCTTTATCTACAAGAGCAGTTGGATATTGAAAAAAATCTCAGCCCAGTACAGATCAAGTCCATAGTTCGATATTCGCCCATAAGTCTGATACCCATCTATAAAGATTAATGAAACACATGCAATGACGCCAAATGCAGGAAGATCATAGGCCAGTGGGTGAAAGGTCTTGAGGATCCAGTGGTGAAAGAGGCATCTCAGCGCTGACAGGGGTCTCCACATGACTCCTTTAGTTCCAGGTCTCTCGCAAAGCTCCATGAGTCTTGTCAGCAAGCATGTCTCACAGGGAGTGAGTCTGTGTCCTGCTTTCAGTGAGCTATTTATCTCTATAGCACTTCCAAAAGAGATCATCAAGTTGCAACCTGATTGACAGGCTACACTCTTAAGACTCTCAAACTGACAACAGTTTTAGTAATTACCACAGCAAGGTTGAAAAGCAGGCAAGAAGCCACTGTGACTAGTGGGTTATTCATTAGGCTCCTATCTGTGAGTTTGGAACTTTAAAATTGCTAGCCACTTCATATGAGAAGATGAACCTTTTAACTCCCATATAGTTACAGCCTCAGAAATCCACAGGGAAAGTTCTATGATATCCTATTAGGTCACTATGAGTCAGACTCAACACAGTGGCAGTGAGTTTGTGTGGGGAAGATTTTCAAATCAGGGTTATGTCCTTTCACCACTCTTATTCAACCCATATGATTGAAAAATCATCAAAGATGCTGGACTCTATGATATCAGGATGGGAGGAAATCTTAGCTACAACCTTTTATGTCAATGTCACAACTTTTTTCTCAAAGCAAAGAGGACTTGGATCACTTGCAATTCAAAGAAATGTTAGAAACGCTAGGAAAACAAAATTATTACAACCGAATCAATAGATAAAATCATGATTGAGAAAAGATGGAAATTGTCAAGGACTTCAACTTCTTTGGATCCATAATTCATACTCATG
The DNA here is from genome assembly GCA_004026705.1 of Nesogale talazaci. Lineage (NCBI taxonomy): Eukaryota > Metazoa > Chordata > Mammalia > Afrosoricida > Tenrecidae > Nesogale > Nesogale talazaci. The sequence continues at coordinate 41,617 of PVJH01002441.1, read as the reverse complement.
GGAGCGGTACAGATGAAATCACACAACATATTTCACTGGGAAAATCTTCTGCACATCTCTTTAGTGTGTTGAAGAGCAAGAATGTCACTTTGAGGACCAAGGGGTGCCTGACCTAAGCTATGGTGCTTTCGATCACCTCTTACCCATATACATGTGGAAATTGGGCAATGAATAAGTAAGACAAAAGAAGAATTGATGCACTTGAATTATGGTATTGGAAAAAACACTAAAAGTACTATAGATTGCCAGCAGAGAATAAACAAATCTGTCTTGCAAAAAGTCTAGCTAGCATGAACTGTAGTAGTGAGGATGGCAAGAATTTATTTCATCTACTATGCATATGTTTTCAGAGGAGACCAGTTCCTGGAAAAGGAATGACATTTTGATTGATGAAGTGGTGGGTCAGTAAAATAGAAGGTCTTCAAAAAGACAATAGATATAGTAACTCTAACAGTGGGATCCAAAATAGCATCAATTATAAAGACAGTGCAGGACTGGGCTGTGTTTCATTCTGTCATACACCATGCACTATATGCTGCAAATAAGTCAATTGCACCTAACAACAACAACAACAACAACAACAACAACAACTATAACAAAAGCCAGATTACTGAATGATGTATGAAGCGTTAGAAGATAATGGAAGCAATAGCCCTAGTGAAAGTACTAGTATAATTAGTTGACATCCAACCCTTTTAAGAGATGGCACATTGTTTAATAATGATAACATTGAAGAAGTTCAAGTAGATCAGAAAGCACTATTGAAAAATAAAGCTCCAGAAATTGCCTAAATACCAACTGGGAAGCTTCAGCAAAATGATGCAGTACTTACTAGTCTGTGCCAAGGCATTGGAAGATAGCTCCCTGTCCAACTTATTGGAAGAAACCATATGTGTACACATTTCAAAGAAATGTGACCAAAACAATGCAGAAAATAGCATACAGTATCATTAATAACACAAGGTACTACAATTATGTTGAAGGTGACTCAAAAAATGGTTGCAGGAATACATCAACAGGGATCTGCCAGAAATTGCAACAGGATTAAGAAGATGGTATGGAAGTAGGAAGATTGTTACTGACAGCAGATGGATCTTGATTGAGAACAAAGAAAACCAGAAAGATGATTACTTGTGCTTTATTGACTATTCAAAGCTTTTCAATTGTGTGGTTATAACCAATTATGGATAACATTTTGAAGAACAAGAAATCTATAGCAATTAATTTTCCTTATGTGAAAACTGTACGTATGCGAACAGATAGTTATTCAAACAGAAGTGAGGAGTAACTGTATAATTTAACTTCAGGAATGATGTGTGGTTGGGTTGTATTCTTTCACCAGACTTATTCATTTTCATCAGTTGCTCTGGTGGTGTACTCACAGAGACCCTACGAGTCCCATGGCTAGGAATATGTCAACTAGACAATCATGGATAAGGGTAGGCGTGGAGCCCAACCTTCAATTGGGTTGCTGTCTGACACCTCCTTTGGGGTGTGCCTTTTGTATAAGAAAAAGTCAGCAGAGCTGGAGCCCTTTGTGTCCCTCCTCTCTGGGACTCTGTGCCTTCAAAGGTGGTCCCATGTGGAGATGGCTGAAATATTTCAATTGCTAGTGTTGTCATTAGACGCCATTGAGTCCGTTCTGCTACCCTTTGAGCAATAGAGCAAGATGCTGCTTGGTCCTGTACCATCCTACAAATTGTTATGTTTGAGCTACTTGTTGCAACAACCATGACAATCCATCTTGTTTTGAGCCTACCTCTTTTTTGTTGCCCTTCTTCCTAACAACCACAATACCCTTTCCCAGGACTATTCCTCTTGGCAACATGCCCAAATTATGTGAGATAAAATCTTACCACCTTCATCTCTAAGGAGTATTCTTTGAATCCTATCAATTTTGGGACCCCTATTGTTTACTAAGGTCTTCATAAAGCTTGAACTTCTTTCATTAATTGAATTGATTCTCGATCCTGTACTGCCTCTTGAAATCATTGAATGTCCACCAATTATTTTTGGTACATTGACTTTGTGTATTTTTTCTTCTTAGATTCATGCTTTATACATTTCATGTTCCAGATTTTCTTGTGACTTCCATTTTATTTTATTTATCTCATAATGATTTTTATTGCAAATTAGGCCGGGGTTTACATTTCAGACCATCAATTTTGTATTCAGCATTTCAAGCTACTTGTTAGTGAATCTTTCCAGCTGTTCCTTCTCATTTTGAGTCATCCCTCATCATGAAATCAATCTCCAAAGAACTTTACCCCATCCAGGTCATTAAGGTCACCTCTATCGTGAGGAGGCAATTCTTCCCTAGTCAACTCATTTTACAGTATTATACACAACATTGTTATGCTGCCATTTATAAGGTTTTCAGTGACTAATCCATCACAAATGGACTGGCTGTTTCTTCTTGCTAGTCTGTTCCTGGGGGTATAGTGGTTATGCTTTGAGCTGCAACCGTATGGTTGGCAGTTGGAAATCACCAGTAGCTCCTCAGAAGAAAGACTGGGCTTTCTACTCCAATAACCGATTACAGTCTCAAAAACCGCAAGGGGTCACTATGTTTCACTATTGAGCCAAAGGCAGGGAGTTTATTTGGGTTTGGAGTCTGTTCTTAGTCTGGAAGCTCTGCTGAAGTCATTCCATCATGGATGATGGTGTTGGTGTGTGAAATGCTGATGATATAGCTTTCACCATCCCCCACCCCAGTGAGGCAAACTGACGGAAGTGTGGAGAATTTCAAGGATGAGTGCAGACGATCTCTTCTGAAGGAGTCACTACTTCCTTTTCATTCACAGTTTTAGCTGTTCAGACTTATCTCACACGGTCCTTCACAGCTGCTCCATCAGGTCCTCTCTGTTTTCTCCAGGCTTCCTCTCCTCCAACCATCTTTGACACTTCTACCAGAAAGGCTTATCCACTCCGACTGAATCTTTCTCTGGAAGAGGCTTTGCTGCATCTCAAATACCTAAGGAGAACAATGCCATTTCTTAGCAAAGAGCACACCTTTATTTTATCCCAGAACAAACACAAACACTTTGTATGCACACTATGTTAAACATCAGCCATTGTCCAGTAATTTTTGAACTGATCCCTTCTTTTCATATGCTGTGGATCTCACCTGGTGAAGACAGTTGGGTTTCAATAACTGTTTATTGAATAAATGAAAGGGTAAATAAATGGTTAAGTGGTTATAAAACCATATTAACTTCCCTGTTTGCTGATTCTAGAAATAAACCACATTTATGGTCCCCAGGTGGTAAAAACTGTTTGTACTAGATTACTGATTCATTGCTTGGTGATTGAAATCTACCCAGCAGTACCATGAAAGAAAAATCCAGTCATCTGTTTTCAGAAAGATAGCTGCTAAGAAAGTCTTATGGAGCAGTTCTACACTGTAACACAGGAGGTCACTAAGCATCAATCTACTCGATGGTATTTTTTTCTTTGTTTATTCTACTCATGAAGGTCTTTAAAAATACATTATGCAGTCTATATCTGTCCAATAATATGAGATAATAGAAACTAATCTTTTCCCATATTTGGGGCCCAAATGGGAATAGATTCTTACAGTAGATTCTAAATACATATTTATTGAATGAGTTAATACATAGATAACTAAATAGAGGGAAGAATTTACATGTGTTCATTCAAAGCTCAATAGTTCATGCATAAAATCATTAAACTAGGGCTTCGAACCAGCTCATTCTCTGTATCTTGAAACTGAATCTATATTTTAACAAGGTCACCAAGTGATTCCACACTATGCACTTGGGGATCTCAACTATCATCTGTGGCTCATGTTAAAATGTAGATTTGGATTCAGTATATTTGGGAACACATGGAAATTCTCAGCCGAAGGTTGAATCAGAATGAAGTGGTTGGAAACACTGCATTAAATACTATTAATTGAATTTCACTCTTGACTCTCTTTGAGTTTTTGCAAAGAATTAAGTACCTCTGGTACTAGTGAAGTTAAAATATCTGGGTTTTAAAACTATTGATATGTGGATGAAAAAATAGAGTAAAATTTCAGATATTCCATTGTCTGTCTATTCCAATTCACTAGGTAAGGCTCCCTTCAATGAAAAGCATTCACCCTAACATTTTCTCTCTTTAATCTTTGTTTGTTCTTTCTCTTCTCGAAATTCCCACTGTTATCAGCTGCTTCCTGTTTATAGTAGAATAGTCCCATAGCTTTGCTACGACTAAACTTTATGAAAGAAAATGGCTACATTTTTTTCTCAGGTGGAGTGTCTGGCCAGTTCGAACCACTGACCTTTTGGTTAGCAGACAAAGAGTCTTAACTACTCCATCAGGAGTCTCTCTTCCCAGTGTGATGACACAGACCAGCTCTGCTCCCCAGGAGTTGGAAAGGCCAAACATATGCCACCTGTAAGCACAGATGCTGAGAAGGCAGGACTTTTGAAAGCAAATGGATTGAGACTCTGGCAGTGGAAAGAAGGTGTGTGATGAAAGCACTATGCAGAGTAGCGATGGTTGGAGTCCAGTAACATCGGGGGAACTAGGAGAGGTGCTCAGTGGGAAGATCTGGCCACATGTAAATGACAGATAAGGGAAGACCTCGATCAATTGTTTGGGATGTAATTACTGTTGCTTGAAAAGTTGAATACCAGGGCCAACCAGGAGAATCAGACTCCAGCTTTGTGTAGAAAGAACCAGCTTGCCGTCTGTATTTCTTTCATTCACTCTCACCCATTCAACATGAAAGCTCTTTATTGGTGGTAATTCAACAAAAACTGGAGGGCCTCAGACACAGCTTTCTGCTTGTGTTTGGGGTGTTGGCAGTCTCAGAGTCGAGTTGGCACCCGGCTATCCCTTGAAGTCAATTCATTTTAATCATACACCCCAATTTAGTTATAAAGAGATAGCAAAGCAAAACCTTTGAAAGCCTGCAGAACCTGTGAAAGACCGGAACTTGTTGAAAAAGGGAAACCCAGACATTTCCCACTAATAAAAGCAAGTGATAAGATTGCATTTCAGTTTTTTACCTGGCTACCCATTACTAGAATGTGAAATTGATAGGGTCAGGGCAACCATTTCTCTCATCCACTTCTATAAACCATTTCCTGGAAAGTGGTTCGGCACAGAGGAGGAGGGGAACTACACTGAGTCACTGGGTCATAGGGAAGTCATAGCCTCGCCATGACCTTTCAGAATGCCTCTCTCAAAGCTGGCAATGTGAGAATCAGCGAAGACTGGTCAAATTTAATTGTTGTTTGATCCTAAGCTCACTGCTGTGGGCAGTTCATATTGACCACATTGGACAGAGTCTAAATGGCCCCTATGAATCCCTGGTGGTACAGCGAGTATGTGTTGAGCTGCGATGGTCAACAGTTCAAAACCACCACCAACTTCTTGGAAGGATGTCTGGGCTTTTTAATATCATAAAGAGTTACAGTCTTAAAAACATACAGAGAACCCCTATGAGTCACCACTGACTCAAAGGCAGTGAGATAAAGACAATAGGGTCCCTGTGGCTAAAATCCTTACTGACAGAGACTGCTGCATCTTTCTTCTGCAGAGTGGCAGATGGGTTCCAGCTGCCATGTTGGGGGTTCACAGCAGAATGGCTTCAGGATGTGCCAGTTTGCCTTAGCAGCAGCACCACTATCATTTCTTATCTTGGCTATTCTCCCTATGACTTCTTTTCCACTGTTTGGTTGTATCTCCTCATTTAGTTTAAGTATATGAAATGTGTGTGAATGAATTCTATAAATAGTATATTCTTTTTATGGATTCAAGAACCCATCCAGAGGACTGAGCCCCAGTGGCCCCAGTGGGACTATGGCCCACGGGCTTGGCAGTTCAAATCCAGTGGCAGCTCTTAGGAGCAGCACTGGGTAGCGCCCATGACCGCCAGAGGCAGTGATGACCACAAAAAAAAAAAAAAGAACCCATCCAGAGGGATCCTCCACCTTTGTAGTAAATACTGTATAAGAATGTTGGCTTAAGTCACTTATGACAGTGGGTGATATTCATCAAAAGATCTTACAATATACATATTGTAGCCCAATGGCATCCATTTTGTCTATTTTTATACGACATTTAAATGTGAATACTTGGTAGCTGGAAGTGAGTCCATAAATTAGGAAAGTGAATTCTTAGAATCAAGATGAATTCCTTATATTTAAAAAAAACCTGAGATAAACTGGGCACTCGAAGTTTAATTTTTCACATAAATAACTTGATTGTGCTGACACTTCCAGGTTAGAACAGAGAGAATCCTTTGTAGGTGCTTGGGGACAAATGCTTCCCTGAAGTCATGGAGATGTACACATCACAGTGCCATTGACACTTGACTTTTTACACACGTCACGGCCCTGGAACTCTGCGCTAGAAATCAGATGTGGCAAAAATCCAATTTCAAGAGTACTTCTGGCAGGTTTCCAAAGAGACTGAGAGCAGTTCAGGGTGTCCTGCTCTCAGCTTCACGTTCCTTCTCTTCAGAACATATCACTCTTCCCTGGGTCTACATCACGGATGCATTTATAGAGTACAGGGGCGGGTGGGGATGAGGGTGCATCCTGACTATGACATCCTAGCAATCACATCTAATTTAAAAAGAAAAAGAAACTGGCATTCATCTCCACATCTTTGTTAGTGCCTGATGCCTTGCTTCAGCTGCCCAGAGATCCAGGTTGAGTTATTGGCCCCTTTCCAAAGGTGAGGTTGCTAAGAGTCCAATAAAAGGGATGTAAAAGGGCAGAGAACCACATTGCACTGTATGACCTGGTGGTTGTGAGGCAAAGGTGTGTGTGTGTGTGTGTGTGTGTGTGTGTGTGTGTGTAAACCTAAATGGAAGCCTTCAAATGCCCAGATTAACTTCCTGTCCCTATAGTAACTGCCCTTTATAAAATGGAACTAGTGCCTTCTCCTCCTTGCTTTACACTGCAATACAGAATACCAAGTCCACTTTCAATTGCTTTGGTTAGGCTGAAGCTCTGTGTTATGTATAAAATGAGACAAAACCCCACATGTCACACAGGGTGAGTATCACTCATCTCTGGACTCCTGAGGTTTGCATTCCTCTATAAGTGATGGGGAACTGGTAAATCACTTGTCTGAGACATGTTGAAGAAAGATTGCAATGCTCTTACTAGGATAAAGGTCAAAGGTGGGTTTCCTTTAAACAGAAATGTGTCTGTCTCTGTATGAGAGGGTGTGTGTGTGTGTACAGAATTATATGTGAACATATTTGTACACACACATACACACACACACACACTTGATGCTACAGTTTGGGCCATGAGTCCATTCTAACTCAGGAGAATTGCACATGTATCACAGTGGAACTCTGGCCATAGTTTGTTTTGGTTGGTTGGTTGGAATGCTCTCTTAGTGAGATTTTGGTAAAAGTTTACATGGCAAGTTAGATTCCCATTCCAAAATTTCCACGTAAACTCTTCATGTGTGTTTACAAAGAAGATTATCATTTTTGTTTTCAACAATTTGCCAAACCTCCAACTTGCTCCTCCTGCCCCTGACTTTGTTTGCGTATCTCTTCCTTGCTTCAGACAAGTTGATACCTGCCTACTCTCTCCCCAGATTTTCCCTTTCCTCTCTTCCCCTTCCAGCCCTTGCAACCATTTTGCTTTTAATCTGAAAACCTTTTGTAAAAATAGTTTTAAATGGTGTTTAAATATAATGTTTACCCTTTTCTTATTGACAAACTTCACCCAGCATATTATCCTCTACTACAACTCATGTAATGACGTGTTTTACATATTCATCATTATTCTTTAACATTGCACAACATTCAATTGTGTGTATGTACCAAAGTTTATTTATTCTTCAACTGCTGGACTTTGTTTTCATCATCTTGTTATTGTGTTTGTTATTGTGATGAACGTGGGTGTGCATAATTCTGTTTGCACTATTGTAACATTATTTTTTATTCCCAATTGCCTGAGGAAACACTATATAATTTTCCACATTGTTTATAATATTTTGTGGCCCCACCAACAGTGTATGAAAGTTCTAATCTCTCCAAACCCTCTCCAGAATTTGTTATTTTTGGGTTTTTGAGCTTTTATATCATTGCTGTGTATCTTCTTTGGTGAATTATCTGTTCATGTTTTCTGCCCATTTTCAAAAAGCACATTAATTATCCCTTTCATGTTAAGATGTTGAAGCTTTTGCATGCATGTTCATCAGAAAACTTCATCAAAAGAGTAAAAAGAGAACTCAAGCCTGGGAATATTTTTTGGCAATGGAATTGGTTACATTTATGAGAACATGCCAATATTCTCTTTAATTGTTTTCAATGTAGTCTCTTTCTGGTACTCTAGTTTCCTGGCCTCTGTAATGTCTCATCTTTGCTCTTGAGAAAGTGTTAATCATTTGGTCACAAATTCATGGCTTTTAAGCAGGGCAGTGATCATATAAATAATAAATAATGTCCTTTTGTTTGTGCACCATTGATATTTCCTTAAAAAAGATGGCTGAATGTGATAGCTCATCTTTTGGGGGTCTAGGTTTAAAGAAGAGCTCAAGAACTCAATATATACCCTCAGAGAATTGTCTAATTGAGTTTTCCTTCATTTTTTAAATAAAAACGTTGAGTTCTATCCCATATTGTTCTTTCATTCTATGAAGACTGCAGTGCTCCCAGTCACGGTGGCCTCTAGGTGCCATCTAGTGTTCTGGTTCCAGGACAGCAGTGGTTATGGCTGTTGTTCCTTCTCTCTGGTTTTTGTTGTCCTCATAGTCTTTTGCTTCTGAGGAGGAAAGCCCTGGAGTCATAGCTTAGAGTGCACAATGTCTCAGACTCCGAACACTACAGCATTAGAATGCAGATCTTTATTTTTGTAAATGTCTTATCAATTAATACTCAGTTGTTCCATGAGACTGTAATTCTAAGACTACACACTAAGAAAACAAGGTTTTGAAGGTATTTCAAGATGCCTGAAGCGTGCCTGTGTCTTCAAAGTATATAGGTGCCTGCACTCACTTATTTGTATTTACACATCTCTAAAAATAACTTCTCTCTCCTCTATGTTGACATCTATATCTTCTTATATAACTATTTACCTGTACTCATTCATACCTGCTGAAATGCTTATTTTTACAGTGGATGTGCTGCTCCCTACAATGGTATGCATGTCTCATCAAAAATGGTCATCTCTATGGGCAACCACCAATGCCCATTGGTCTCTACAATTACCTCTAAGGTGCCATGGTCTCTCCCTGTGTTTCTTCCAAGATGTGTGTGCTTTTAAACCAAAGTTGAAGGCCTTGGGCTCCTCTTGAGTCATCTGTATGATTAGTGGGAGGTGTTGGTCCTGTTTCTTGTTTTTGCAGGTGGGTGCCCAGGTTTTTCAGTACTGTTTATTAAAGAGACTGCTTTCTGCTCTGTTGAGGATTTTGACCCTCAGGCCAAGTTAAGTTGGTCACAGTAGACTGGTTTCAATGATGACTTCTCAAATGTATTCCCTGTATCTATGTGCCTATTATTTAATCAGTATTGAACAACTTTGATTCCAGTGACTGCATAGTATATTTTAATATTGGGGACTGTCACATCTTTTGCTTTTTTCTTTGTCTTTTATAAAGTTACTGATATTTACTGATAGTTACTTCTTTCCTTTCCACATGAGGTTGGCCATTAGATTTTCCATTTCTTTAAATAATATTGTTATGACTTGAATCCAGATTGCATTTTTTTGTAGATTGCTTTTGATATAATTAGTACATTCCCTATATTGACACTTCCAAAATGTGAATATAAGTTCTCTTTCTAATTTCGAAGGTTACAAAGAAAGCCTATATTTACAATTTGGGAGATGTAATATAAGGAAAATGCCAATTTCAGATTTCTTAGAGTCTTTTTTACTAGGGTATTATAATTTTTCATTATATAAGTCTATTTGAAGTCCCTATGTGGGTTAACTCCTAGGAATTTTGCCTGCCCAGAAGCTATTATGCCTGGCATTATTTTATTGATACCTTTTGATGTATAGCCTTTGTTGTTGGGGAGTCAGCTGACTGATGTTTGGGTATTGACTTTGAATCCTGAAACATTGTGAAATTTGTCTATTATTTCCATCAGATTTTTTCTGTTCAATCTACTGTAGAGCCTTCTGTATATAGGATCGTATTATCTGAGAATTGAGAGTGTTACCTATTCCTTTATTATTTGAATATTTTCTATTTCTTGTTCTAGTTCTATAGGTCTAAATAGGACTCCCAGAAAAAATATTGAGTATTTCTGATAATTAATATCTTTATTTCTTTACCATTCTTAAATCAGAGGGAAGTTTCTGAGTATTTGTTCATTGAGTATACAATTGACTGTTGGTTTTGTATATATACCCTCAGAGTAGCTATACAATGCTTAATGTCTCAGAAGTACATCTTCCTCCTTTATTCTGAGGTGCACAGATAGGATAGAGGCTGCCAATATTTCAGATAGCAGTCCAGTGCTTAACTGTTTGCCTCATAAAGACTCAAGTGTATTCTAGATATGTACAAATATATTAGCATCAATAAATATGTACAAATGCATATGGTCTTGGTACATTGGTATATGAATCAGTCCAACTCTAGATATCACATTAAATTTTTACTCTTTGAACTCCCCGGTAACTCTGTGTGTGTGTGTGTGTGTGTGTAGTAAAGGCTAACAGACGCTTGGGATTTAGAACTACAGTGATGAAAATGTAGGAAGAAAAGTCAAGGTTTGGTCAATGGCAATGGAAAGTCATATATGACTTCCTCTGACGTCTTCATTGTCAAGAGAAAAGGGTCAGATATACCTCCGTACTCCAGCATATATTGCCTATTCTGGCACCAATAGTATCTCTAATGCAACTCTCAATCTATGCTGGGGTCCATTATTCATTGTAATGGCCACAAAGAACTCACAGGCAATGCTCATAATTTAAGGACTTTATTAGAGAAGTAAGGAGAAAAAGTTACAGTCTCAGAAACTCATAGGAGCACATCTCCCCTGGCCTGTAGGGTCACTATTGACTTGATAGCACAGTGAGTGAGTGATTAGAGAAGTGAATAGGCCCAGCCAACAGAAAGGACAGTCATTGGTCTCCTTCGCCACTACCCCAATCTCTCTCTCTCTCTCTCTCACTCTCGCTCACGCTCTCGCTCTCGCTTCCACCCTTGCTCTTGCTCTTTCTCCAGTTCTCAGCCATTCAGCCATGTAACAGTCAAGTCTCTCTCAGGTCCTCAGGCTCTCAGTCAAATGGTCCTCTGGTCTTTGCTTTCCTGGGTTGTCAGGAAGCTACCTCAGAGTCTCTGCACTACTCTTCTGAGTCTCTGTATCAAAGTCTCTGCTACATCTGGTTTCAGGCGCCTTCACTATTTCAGGTGAAAAATAAACTTGAACATGCTTTTTTCAAAGGTCCTCGGGCTTGTTCATTCTGTCACTGCTTCAAAGAGCACTTATCCTTACAGCCAGGGAGATGGTCCTAAAAGCTGACCAATCCTTTCTATTAGTGTTACATAAGCCCTGTTTGCATAGTCCCACCGAATCATTTGGTGTGTATTGCAGAGACTTGCCTAGAAGAGCCAGATCAAGAAATTTGACTCCAGCAAGGGAACCCACAGTGATTGATGTGGGAGAAGATGAGCTGGAAAAGATGTTTACAAAAGCTGAACCCCGGTGGCATAGTGGTTGAGTGCGGGACTGTGGCCCATTGGCTTGACGGTTCAAATCCAGCAGCAACAAGGCTGGGCCTCCCACTCCCACCAGAGGGCAGTGATGCAAAAAAAAAAAGATGTTTGCAAAAAAGAGAGGAACCAAGACAGGATATTAGACCACCAGGAGAAAGATTAGCGCTTTAGTGTTGAGAGAATTATGACTCATTGCCACTCCGTGTTTTATGTCGTAGACTATTCCATGTGTGTTTTCTTGGTTGTAATCTTTTGGAAATATTTCCCACACCTTTCTTTCCCAGTGCCATTGGGTGTGTGCAGACGGCTAAGCTACAAGTTAGACTCATAAGGCAAATCTCCTGAATTATCGAGGTTTTTAAGGAAAACATAACAACCTACAGAACTGATCACCTTCAAACCAATTTTGATACCAAGTATTTGACAGTGAGTTGCTTCCCACTGGGGCTGAGGCATCACTTCCAGGTGAGAGTCTTTACTTGTGTAATACTTAACAGATGGTGCCAGTTGAAGGCTAGTGGCAATAAAGACTGAGCTGACAGTATTGAGGCAGGGTGAGTAGAGAGCTGCGGTTCAGTCACAGGCACTGATGATGGTCCACGTGCAAGACACAATTTGCTTAGAATTGAGACCCTAGTGGATGCCTGGAAAAGCCTGGAGATGTTTTTGGCTGTCACAACAGGAAGAAGGGCTCATATCCAAGCGGAATTGACTCTCAGAATCTACATTGCAGGTAAGACATACGCAGTAGGTACAAGCTAAGCAAGGGAGTAAAATCCTTCCCTTTCCCTCTCTGATATACTTGGAATTTTTGTTTCCATATTTCCCATCAATACTTTTGTCACTACTTACATCATTTCCTTCTTTGGAAGTTTGGAAAATTAAAGGTAAATGTGAAAAAACATAAATACCTCTTCTCCTCCCCCCCCAAAAAAAAGAACCTCTGAAATCTGTGTTCTGATTTAAAACCTAAAGCCCTCAGAAAATCAATTCACCTGGGAAGGATTTTAAAAGAACAAATTTTCCAACCACTTGCATCTGTTCATCTTGCTATGCACATACACACAATCTAATACCTGCCCCTCATGACATACGATGAACCAAATCAGCAGAAATGCTGCCAAGTGACTCATGGGACAAAGCAGGAGAGTATGAGTCATTAAACTATAGGCACAAACTACACTCAGACAAACTGATGGGATTGCTGCCAAAGCAAAATTCTCACAAGTGGGCCACCCTGGTAGAATTCCCGGATAAGCATAACCCACTAGGCCTGTACTTAGTGAATTGATTCCATGGTCTTGACTAATCAGCACCTCTCATTTATTTCCATCACCTGTTCGTTTGTCCTCCTGTGGTAGCTTGGGTATTGCTGGGCTGCTGAAAGCTCTGCCACCAGTATTTCAACCACCTGCAGGGTGACCCATGGTGGACGAGTTTCATCAGAGTTTCCAGACAAAGACCTACCAGGTACAATGGCCTGGTGAAAAACTTGGTGAAAATTAACCATGGAAAACCCAAAGCAAAGGTTCACAATATAGTATTGTCTTGTTCAGTGCTTGCAGATGAACCTTCTCAAATACACTCTGGTCATGGAATAGACTAGTGCATGGCAGTGATCATGAAGAAGGGCACAGACCACGACAACACTGCCTTCTGGTATACATGGAGTTGCCATGAACCAACTCCCTAGCTACCCAAACAGCATCATCTCATTGCTTCAGAGAACAATCTTTGGGATGAAAATGATGGTATTCCAAAGTAACTACTAGATAGTGAAAAAAAGAAATGTTCTTGTTAGGTAATATGCACTTGGTGTCCTAGAAACAAAAGATGAGTGAAAACTTTTAGAGGAATCTGAATCAAGATTTATCAAGCAGGGGTTATTAAACCTAACTATGACTGAAGAAGGATATCGTGCTTGATATGGCAGTTACATAATCTCCTGTTAAGTTGTGAAAGGGTGGAGTCTAGCCTGTCAATCAGGTCGCAGCTTGATGACTCACTTGGAGGTGCCATGGACATGCTCACTGGATGCCAGATACATATACATGCTCTGCTTCATTTTCCTGCTGAAAAGACACATGGAGCTACGCTAGAGCCCTGGAGCTGGAAGAGTCACCTGTAGACCCCTGCCAACACTGAGATGTTTGCATTGCCATTGGATTCACAAGACTTTCCACCCACTGGCCTGTCATCTATCTGCATTCGGCGTCATTGCATGTGTTCCATGAGTCTGAAGGGGACTTTAGAGATTGGTATCAGACATCTGGGCTAATATGGGACTTAAGAATGTGGTCTGGACAGGGCTGAGATAGTTTCTTAATATATCATTATTCTTTATATAAAGCTCTTTCTTATACACATACGAGTGTCATTGCATTTGTTTCTCCAGTCAGCCCAGTTCAATACACTTGGTAAAGGGGAGAGACAGTGAAAAAGGAAGACCTTTGACAAGATGGAATGACACGATGACTAGAGCAATGACCTCTTGTTGTGAGGATGACCAGGGTTCAGGTAGTGTTTTGTTCTGTTGTGCATAAGATGGAACTTACCCAATGACACCACCACAACAAGAACATCCACAATAATCATTAGAAATTAATTCTAACAATGTGTATTCCCCCACCATGTGTTCTGACTCAACAGGCATTACTGCTCCCCTCTCCCTCCCCAGGTTTCCAGCTGTTTCTGAGAAAGTGGCCTGTGGGATTGACTTTTTAAAAAAGATAGTAAGCAAGCAAACAAAAGCACTTCAAGTCTGTCTGGTAATGGGCAAATAGTTGAGCATACAGTAGGCTTTCAAGGAATATTTGTTGAATGGAGTATTTCGAATCCTTTTTCAGAAAGAGGAAACAGTCTTTTTACACTCATCAAGAGTGACTTGGCAATGGTTTTATTTGGATCTGTGTTATTTCAAAAACCCACAGTCATCTAGTTAATTTTGAATCATGGTCACCCTCTATAGGGTTTGGGGTTGTAAATCTGTATGGTAGCAGACAGCTTCACATTTCTCCCTTGGAGAGACTAATGGGTTTGAACTACTGGTCTTAACTTCCCTGACAGAGTCATAGTATTTTAGAGAAACACATCTCCCCAATTATTTCCCCCATTGACTAAACCATTCCTTTTCCAAGTCTTATGACTCAAAGTTCTCTTTTATACCAGGATTGTGAAGAGATTCATTTTGGATTGACTTTCTTCCTCCTGAGAATTTGCTTTTCCATTCCAGAGATCCTGAATCAGAATCGACAGTTTTACAGCATAGCCTAGAGATTTTCTTAAAATACACATTCTGTTTTAGTATACCTTGGATGCAAATGTAAATTCTCTGAACTGGATCCACGCAGAATGAGTTGGTTCAAAACTCTGTCCTTAACCTCACTTGGCCTCAATTTTCTAGTTTCTCCTTTGACCAAATGAATGATTTATCAAAGAAAATCACTTAGAACTGAGAAGATAGCGTGAAACACAGTATAAGTAAAAAATAAAAAGCAATGGAGTTCAGTTTATAGTTAATGCAGGTGAATCCTAGAGGTGCAGTGACTATGTATTGGGATTCTGAGGGCAAAGTCAGCAGTCTGAAAGCTCCAGATGCTTCCAGGGAGAAAGATGAGCTTTTCCAGTCTGACAAAGAGCTACAGTCTCACAAACTCAGAGGCAGTTCTATTCTGTCCCACAGGATCACAATGAGTGAACATGACTTAGAGAAAGTTAAACATTACTAAGTTCCATTTGTCATGATAGTCATGATAGTTTCAATTGCTTGATATACATGTAAAATCTAGAAAAGGAAGAGGAGAAATTATGCATTTGAAATAATGATGCTCACAAACAAAATACTGATTAGACAACAGATTTTCAGAAGGATATGGGAAGCCTTCTTGAAAGAAGTGCAGGTAGAATGGCCCTTAGAAGTGAAGATGGAAACACTTCATCTAAAGTATCTTTAGTCTGGTTAACGGGAAGGATCACTGGTTCCTGAAGAAGAACGTCATGCTTGCTAGAAGAGCAGTGAAAAAGCAGATGATGCTTGTGTTAGATTGGGTTGACTGGAGCAACAAATTCAGAAGTACTTATATGTGTGTAAGAGAGAGCTTTATGTCAAAGAGCAATTGTGTATTAAGAAAACATCTCGGGCTGAGCCCCGGTGGCGTAGTGGTTGTGCGCGAGACTGAGGCCCACTGGGATGGAGGTTCGATTCCAGCTCCATGGAGCAAAGGCTGGGCCTCCTACTCCCACCACCTGAGGGCAGTGATGCCCCCCCCCAAAAAAAAAGAAAACATCTCAGTCCAATCTAAATGAAGTCTGTGAATTCAATGTTAGCCCATAAGTCTGATATTAGTTCATGAATTACTCTTGAGACTCATGCAGCACATCCAATTATGCCACATGCGGCATAATCATAGGCCAGTGGGTGAAAAGTTCTGTGGGACCAATGGTAGTGCATGTATCTCCAGGACTCTGGCTGCCATCAGTGTGGCCCCGTGTGGCTTGTCAACAGAAGTATGAAGTAGAGATAGCATATGTCCCACCTCCAAGGAGGAAGACAGGATTTCCCAGAATACTCAGGAGGTCATGGCTGCACAGAGGCACCATTGGTTATGACCTGTTTGACAGGCTAGACTCCACCCCTTTGCTCAAGTTGACAGGAGATGATGTAACTATCACAGTCCTTAATATGATGGATCAACATGTGCCTGTTACAACAATGGACTCAAATATAGCAGTGGCTCTCAGGTTGCCATTACATGTAAGAACCCACTCACTGATACCCCAAAATAAGACCTGACAATTTTGAATTTTGGTGTTGGTGAAGAATACTTAATCTGTGGTCTGCCAGTGAACTAGCCAACCTATTTTGAGGAAGGAGAGCCAGAATGCTCTTTGGATTTATGGATGGCAGAAGTTTTGTTTCACTTCGGATGTGTTATCAGGATGGGGCAATATATGGAGAAGGAAATCATGCTTTATCAGGTAGGCCAGTGATGAAAAAGGAAGACCCTCAATTAGATGGATTGACATAGTGAAGTGACAACTGTGTGATCAAGCACAGCAGTGATTGTAAGGATGTCCCAAGATTTAATAACATTTGTTCTGCTATACTTAGATATCTTTATGAATTGAAAATTAATTGGTGACATTTAGTAAGTTAAATTGGCTTTCTCCAGATATTTTTGTCTTGTCATTTAAAAAATTCCTGTGACTAGGGCATTAGCTGCTTTATTGTTAGCTCAAGCGTAAGCTTAAAAAGAGAGATCGTCCCAGTCTTGTAGGGATCATTTTCTTCCAGAAGGTTGTGCTGGGTGGAGATGGAAGCTTGTTCAGACAAATGGACCACTTGAGAGACTCTGAACCCTGAATCATTCCTGGTTTGTGCATACGTGCAAATTCACACACACACACACACACACACAAAGAGACAGATAGACACATGCATATACCTATCCTCTTTAGCAATATTTCCCCTTGTCCTTATCCTGTAACAGATGAATCATTGGTGCTTCTCCTACCCAGCGATACATATATAAAATATGACAAGTATGTCACATTTCCTGGACACCATTTGAAGGAGTCAGTGGGGAACAATAAGCAGTTTTTATAAGCCATCACAGATTCTGTTGCCAGCTGTGAGAGATCATTCAACCATTGAAAATTAATTACCGTGGATGCTACTCACAGATACAAGTCTGCTCTTACCACTCCTTCAGCTGTGTTTTATGTGATAAAGAATAGGTTTTTTTTCACGGTATTAGTTTAATTAAAAAATACTCTACCGTTGAGTCAATTCTGACTCATGGTGACCTCATAGAATGGGTAGAACTCCCCCTCCGGTTTTTAAGACAGTACCATATTTATGGGAGTAGAAAATCCATCTTTCTCCCTCAGAGCATGTCAAGAGAGTACCATATTTATGGGAGTAGAAAGCCCTGGCTTTCTCGCTCAGAGCAGTTGGTGATATAGAACTGCTGACCTTAAAGACTACAGATTAATATATAACCACTGCTGACTAGAAATGAAATTTTCAGAGTGGGGCAGAAAGTAAGCAACGAAAATATTTCCAAAGTGTTTTTCTCCTCTCCTCTCTATGCCCCCCCCCCCTTGCCCCAACCCCTCCATCCTTCGGTGTCCACCTCTTTGAAAAAATAGGTATAAACACCTCTGGCAAATGAGTCATCCTGCCACCTACATGAGAAATATAAGTGTGTAACTATTTAAAGCTTGCCCATTGCATTAGTCTGGGCAGACCAGAGAGACAAATTCATAAGAATATGTGTATAATTCATATGTGTATAAGAAAGTTTTATATAAAGAATCATTATATATTAAGAAAGCATCTCAACCAAGTCCAGATCACATAAGTGTGATATTAGCCCTTATGTCCAACACCAATCTATAAAGTCCTCTTCAGACTCTTGCAGCACATGCAATGACACAGAATGCAGGAAGATCACAAGCTACTGGGGGGAAGTCTTATGATCCAGTGGAATTGTAAGCATCGCAGCATTGACAGAGCTCTCCATATGGTTCCTTCAGTTCTGAGGCTCTGACTGCCATTGGCCTGTCTCCATGTGTCTCTTCAACAAGAATGTCTTTCCAGGAGTGATACGTGTCCCATCTCCAAAGGGTTATCTACTTAGTGTCTGCTAATGAGGTCATCAAGCTTTGATCAGATTGACAAGCTAAACTCCACCCCTTCACTTCTAATGCTCAAATTGACACAAGATTTTGTAACTACCACACACATTAGATCAAATTGTAAATATACATTGTGTGTTTGTGTGTGTGTGTTAGAGTAGAGAAAATCTGGTAGGGTTTTAGCTTATTGATTCAAGTCAACCAGACATTACAAAAATATAAAGAAATGATGCCTAATTTGTAAGGCATAGTAAGCCTCCATGAGGTCCTAGTTCAATTTTGCCTTTGGTCATCTTGTTTAGTGGCTTGTATTCCATGGATTCCAACCATTCTCTCTCTCTCTCTCTCTCTCTCTCTCTGTCTCTCCTAAACACACACATACACACATTTCTATTATTTGGGGGAAAGAGAGGAATAATGCACTGAAAGTTCCTTGTTGGGAGAGAAGACCTGGAAGGATATGTGAGGTCTCATTCTTTCTAACACTGTCTGTTTCTTCCTGAAATAGGTTTCATCCTGAGGGAAGGACAGTATTACGATAAATTTTTCATTCAACTTAACCCAAAGCATAAGGCCTCTGATTCAATTCTGTCTCCGGGACACTGAAGCACAGAGCAGAACTGCTGTAAGGGGTTTCCAAGGCTGCAGATCATTATGGAAGCAGGAAGACCGCTCTTCTGCCATAGAGCTGCCAGTAGTTAGCAACTCAAATGCTAGCCGGTGGTTAGCAGCCCAATATGTAGCCCTTGGATTATTCATCTTCAGGGACCAGTACAGCAATGGCCTGATTTGAAAGTTGAGTTCGATGTACATAGAGGCAAGGAGTGAAATCAAAACCATTTGGACTGTGTTGGAGAATGGGTGTTGCATAACCTGCTGGCCTTGCAGCAGGGACCTGACCTTGGTAATTATGGTGACCTCAGCTATCCTCTCCTGCGTTAATCTGAGTAGACTAGAGAACCAAATTCATAAACATGCATATGGAAATAAGGGAGAGGTTTATATACAAGAGGAATGGAACATTGAGAAAGCATTCCAACGCAGTCCAGTCCAGGGTCATACGTCCCATATTAGCCCATATGTCCAATACCAGTCTACAAAGTCTCCTTCCAACTCACAAAGCATGTGCAATGACACCAGGAAAATCACAGGCCAGTGGGTGCAGAGTCTTGTGTGTTCAGAGGCAGTGGAAGTATCCTGACTTTGGCAGAGGTCTCCTCATGACTCTTCATTTCCAGGGCTCAGGGTCTATCAGCAGTATCCATTGGCAGTAGAAGCATCTCAGCACTGGCAGGGGTCCCTGTGGCTTTTCCACCCTCAGAGATCTGGTTCCATCATGGTAAGCCTGTATGACTTCTTCTCTGGCTCCTCCAGTTCCTTGGACACTGCCATCTTGTCTTTTCAGTCAAGCATATCCCAACAACAAGGGAGATGGTCTCCCAACTCCACGAGGGAAATATCATGAGACTTCGCAGAATTCTCCGAGAAAGCCATGCCCACATAGAAGTCTCATTTGCTCTCTTCAGATTGACAGGCTAGACTTTACCCCTAGACTCCCAATCATGAAATTGACACACGAGTACATGACCGCCACACCTCCTCCCCAT
Source organism: Nesogale talazaci (assembly GCA_004026705.1). Taxonomy (NCBI): domain Eukaryota; kingdom Metazoa; phylum Chordata; class Mammalia; order Afrosoricida; family Tenrecidae; genus Nesogale; species Nesogale talazaci. The sequence continues at coordinate 21,713 of PVJH01002441.1, read as the reverse complement.
AGATGGGGGAAGTGCGAAGAACACTTTGTACCAGGAGCAGGGGGCAGGGGTGGGAGGTGCCTCACTGCCATCAAGACGCTTCTGACTCAGGGTAACTCTATAAGAAAGGATAACACAGCACTTATGTGTTTCTGAGATTGCACCTCTTCATGGGACTAGAAAGCCTCCTCTTTCCCTGGGAAGCCACTGATGGTTTGAAACTGGTAACCTCAAGGTTAGCTGCCCAATGTGTTATGGCTAACACACCTGGGATCCATTCCAGAAGCGAGGTGGGCAGGCAAAAAGTGAGGGTTTTGTTTAGGCACATTGAGATTATGTTAATGGTGACAGGGCAATTTAGAAAAGGAAAACCAAAATGCTTGGACTAGGCTCACAGAATTATATAGGAAACAATTGGTGGGCTGGCATATGTTTTGTTATAAATATCTATACCACGATGTTCATAATAAAATGAAGACTACAGGAATAATAGCACTCCTGCTTGGAATGCAGCAGGTACCCTCTTCTGAAGCCCCTTTTAGAGGAGGACTGTTCTAAAAATAACTCCTTTCTTAGAGGGCAGCTGGCCTCTGCTGACTATCCAAGGAGCCAAAGACCAAATATACACCCATTCCAACTGAGGCATTCTCTCAAAGAGAACTTGTACCAGAACCGATCAGAATAGACTCAGACTTAACTCCCCTCCCCCCAAAGTTGTACAGTGGCAATCTAGGCCAATAAAGAAGAAAACAGTGTCACAGATGAACAAGTTTTTGATGAAGAAAGGGCGAATAGTAATATCTAAGAAATCAGAGACTGGATCCGAAAGAGACAAGCTGTGAGATATGATGGTTTACACAAGGTGCATTCAAACCCAAAACAATCGAGCTCATTGCCATTGAGTTGCAGGAACCCTGTAGGAAAGGGTAGAACTGAGCCTGTAACTTTCTAAGACTGTGACTGTTTACAGGAGTAGAAAGTCCTGTCTTTCTCCAGCAGAGTGGCTAGTAGTTTTGAACTGCTGACCTTGTGCATCACAGACTCATGCGTAGCCAATACACCACCAGGGCGCCTACCTGATGCATACTCTCTATTTATGCGTCTTCCCCTGTGGTACAGGGAAGAAAGTTTATTGACTGGGAGGAGATGAAGAATTTAGTAGGCTATCTGAGACTCAGGATACACATTTTGATAGCAGTAAAAATGGACTGGCCCTGGAGGCTACACCATGCTGTTTTCCTTTCAGCAATGAACAGGAGTTCCATTATCTCAACATCGCTAGTAGTATTTTCCTCCAATTTCCTGTGTTGTTTTATTGTAAATTTTAGCCATGTTAGTTGAAGTAAAAATGGTATCTCATTCATTGAATTATTGATGTGCATATCCACAATGGAAGGAATGCTGGGGGTGTATTAGTTATATTTTGGCTCTGAATAGGATGGTCTGCAGTTCTAAACCACAGACAGTTTTGTGGAAGGAAAGTTACAGGCTCAGTTCTACCCTTTCCTACAGGGTTCCTGCAACTCAATGGTAATGAGATCGATTGTTTTGGGTTTGAATGCACCTTGTGTAAACCATCATATCTCACAGCTTGTCTCTTTCGGATCCAGTCTCTTTCTACTCCCACAAACCATTACAGCCTATGGGGAAACCCATAGGGTGGTTGCTGTCGGTTAGCTTTGACTCAATGGAGTTTGGTTAATGGCTAACTGAGAGCTGTGGTTTAGGTGCTTAACTTTCTCCTACAAGGCTGGCAGTTCAAACACACTAGCCACACTGTTAATCAAGAGGAATCTGTCTGCTCTTTCAAAGATTCAGAGATTGGAAACTCTATATAAAGTGGCAATGAGGCAGAGTCAGTTACATGACTGGATTTGATTCTTGTATTTTAACGGCTCTCAAAAGGTATCTTGATGAAGCACTTCATTGCTAACTAAAAGTTTGGCTAGTTTGGTCTTACCCAGTGGCTCTAAAAAAGCCATAAGGGGCCATTCTATTCTGTGATGTTGGGCTCTGTGTTTGAAATTAACTGGGTGGCACATAACAACAGCAGGAGCTCATAGGGTTGAACATCACTCATTGGAGGGACTGTGTATTTAAATCCTTTGGCTTTTTAATTATTGGGTTGTGTTTTTTCTTCTGAAATTGTATGTTTTATTTGTATAATTTTTAATATTAACTTCTTTGACAATGCATGGTTCCCAAAGTTTTTCCCAAAGATTGCCTCTTCACTTCCATGATAAAATCTTTTCATGTATCAAAAACTTAAACTTTGAGCATATATCCTTTACCTGAAAGATCCCTGGTGACTTTGTGCTTATGCATTGGGCTGCTACCTCAAGGTCATCAGTTCAAACTACCAGGTGTTCCTCAGCAGAAAGATGGAGCTATCTGAAGAGTTAGAGTCTAGGAAACTCACAGGAGTACCTTGACCTGTTAGCTTTGAAGTCTGGTAAAGAAAGAGACCACATTTTACTTGTTTATAGGTCTTCATAATCTAGCCTAGAGTTTGGTTTTTGACATAGTGTATATGAATGTAGGTTGTAAAAAAAACATATAAAAACACTATATTTAGCCAATACCAACTCAACTTGATCCTATAGGATCAAAATAGAATTGACCTTGTGAGTTTCCAGGTCAGAGATCCAATGGCCATGATTTTTTATATATTGAACTAAAATTCCCCAAAACTTTATTATACTATAGGGAGATTTCTTTTATCAAAATCTTCCATAATCTGACTAGTAGATACCAAAGTAAATTCACATGCATTGGTTTAGTGTACAAAAGAGATTCTATTTTCTACATAATGTAAAGAGAACAAGTATTAAGTTTTAAAAGAGACACAGACACATCATTCAGTTGAGGGAGGCCACTAACACCAGGTAAAAATGCCATCAGAGGGTTTACAGCTGAGGCACCAGTACATAGGACATGAGAATGGATGGCAGTGAAATGGGGACAAAGGAAACTGTCATAAAAAGTATGATCAGTGGCAGATCAATACATCACAGTTGGGACTACAGAAGCAGAAACAGGACCATGACTGGGTCATGTGCATTCTTAGATAGAATGGCTTCTGAGAGTAGTCCAGTGTCATCTGACTAAGACAGGCAGACCAAACTGACAGGGCAGGACTTTTGATTCTGGGACTCCAGTAATGTCCCCAGTATGATGACCTTCATCAAGGACACAATGAGGCAAACCTATAAGAAAGAGAATCCCTCTCCCTGGGCTGGCCAGAGAAGAGTGCCTGCAATCCTTGGTGTGCTAGTCTGGGTAGACTAGAGGAATAAATTTGTAGACATGCATATGGATATAAGGAAACGGTTTATATATAAAAAAAGGACATTAAGAAAGCATCCCAATCCAGTCCAGTAGAAAGTCATAAGTTCAACATTAAGCCATATGCCTGATATCAGTCTATAAAAGCTCCTTTCGACTCACGAAGTCAAAGGTCAGTGAGTGCAGAGTCCTGGCACTGGCAGGGCTCCCCTCATGGTTCCTCGCTTCCAGGGCTCAGGGCCATCAACAGCAAAGTCATGTGGCTTCTCCTCCGGCTCCTCAGACACTGTCATCTTGTCTTGTCTGTGATTCATCATCTGAGACTAACTCCCAACAACTGGGGAGATAGTTTCTCACCTCCACGAGGGAAATATCCCGAGATTTCCCAGAAGTCTCAGGAGAAAGCCAAGCCCACACAGAGGCCTCATTGGCTACTCAATGGCTATCTCCAGATAAAGAGACAAGACTCCTCCCCTACGTCTCAATCATGAAATTAACCTAAGCACATGACTGCCTCACTTGGCCCTAGGCATTTCCTCTGAGGGTAAGATTATCTACATTCTTGGATAATAACTGAACAGCATTCAATGGAGGATTCATTTATGTGGGAACTCTGCAGATGGATTTGGGGCTGTCACTGCCTTCTATTCCCTTTTGCAAACCAAGGTGCTCAGAATGTAAGCTCTAAAACACCATGCAATTTAGGAGAAGAAATGAGTTGTATCCATCACAGTCATTGGGAGGTTTGACATCTAGCCCAGCACAGAGTTATCATGCATCCACTCTTCATTATGCTGGGGAAATCTCCAAGTACTTCATTAGGGTGGGTGGGAGTGGATCAACGCCAGCGTTTAGATTCTCAAATTGTTTCCAATTAGAAAATGACTTCTGTGTTTCTTCCACTCAGGTGCTTTTGATTAGCAAGAAGTGCAACTACACAGCTGCACAGAAATGTGCTCTCTCCATCACAACCTATGAGAGTTGTGAGCTCAGCTGACTTGTCTGTTTACATAGTGTATGACACACACAGATGCTTCTTAATCAGGTTGGCCTCTCTCTCCTTGTTCATTCCTGCCAGACTCCAGAAGGCTAACGAAAGGACAGTTGGAATTGTTTTCCTTTTTATAGAGGGGGCATGGCCCATAAGATAGCATGACTCCACTGAACAGCTGTGTGACTTTCCAAAGCCCTGGCCTTGCTATACCCAGGGTTCATTTTAGATATTAGGTGTGGATTTTCTTTTCTAACAGAAGAATAGTTGTGGCTTACTTCTATGTCTAGGAGGAGAGTTGAAACACTAATTCATAGTGTGTGTGTGTGTGTATACAATGCTCATGGAATTGACTGTTGTACAGATGAGAGCCATCGAGAAGAAGAAGAGTGATGGCCAGGACTCCCTTCACAATTTTGACCCTCATTTGCAGCCAGGTGGACTTTCCAAGTCTGAGCAACATACTCTGCTACAAAAAATGCAAGACCTTCCCATAAATTTTCACATAAAGCCAACATTTTCCCCTTGTTCTATAAGCTGCTGCCTCATGCTGTAGCTTCATCTCATAGTTCTTCTGTATCATAAGCCTAACCCTCAGGCCTGGTGTTTTGTACAGACTATTTTTCCTTTATCTTTCTCCAGATACCCTGATCATATCAGTTCCTCCAACCAGATATGAAGTGTACCATCTAATCATGAAATTCTACCCTAGAGCATTGTTCCCAGGTCCAGTTCAATATGGGATTGTGTGACTGTTTTTTAGGACCCTGGGAGCTGCAGCGTGGCCTCAACTACAAAAAGAGGCAGTTCAAACCCACCTCACGGAACTGCAGAAGAAAGCCCTGATGATCTTCTTCCATAAAGATTACAACCAAGAAAGCTCTATGTATGAAACAGTTCTACAGTGAGACTCATAGCATGACCAGCATTAGAGTTGACTTGATGTTAAGGAGTCTGTTTGTTTATATCATTGCTTAATAAATATCGGGGGGGAACTACCATGGAACGAAATCATGTCTGTCTCATTCTGTGCTATGTCCCAGTCTGCAGATCTGCGGCTGGCACATGTTTAAGTCACTGGCAATGTTGGGCTGAGATAATGATTGAGCAGTGCTTCTCCTCCACCTGTGCCTGTCTTTGTCCTTGCCTTTGATGGTTACCCATATTTCCAGCGAAGACAAACCTTCCCTTTCGCCGTCGCTACTGATTATATATTTTTTTAAAGTCAGTCATAATGAGAAGGCCCGCCTGAAGATCCATCAGAGATTGCGCTAAATAGTGTGCGCCCAAAGAATTTACAATGCGTAAGCTGGTCCTCCAGCATAGATCTGCTTTATTAACAATAGAAATATGAAGGATGTCCTCTTGATTTGAGCTCAGTCATGCATAATCCAAAACATCCGCGCCTATTGCTGCTAAGGTGTTTGTGACTCATGATGAATACACATGTTATAGAGTGGAGCTTCCCAATAGGTGCCCAATAAAATGTGATGGTTTACATCACTATATAAGAAGCACGGGTGATACCTGGGGGAAAGTGTCGGGCTACTCAACTGGATCTGTGATTCAAGTCTACCAGGCACTTTAAGAGAGAAAGATAAGATTTCCTACTCCTATAAGGATTTATAGTCTGGAAAACCCTTTATATCGTGGATATGAGTAAGAATAGACTCCATGGCAGTGGGTGTGTTTTGATTTTTATCATATTTTCCCCCCAAAGTGTATACTGGTTCTGTTTGGTTCAGAATACTTTTCCTTGTTTTCTTGCTCTAAAAACTGTGTGTGTCTTATGGTCAGGAACGTCTTATTGTCTAAAAAATCATGCATATTTCTTTCTGCATATGCTTTGTTTACTACTAAGCCAATAATCATTCTCCAACTTACATCAGTTCACCCTAACAAGCAATGGACTTTAAAAACATCATTGCAATTATTTTCTATTTCCAAGGCAATATGCTATCTATTACATCATTGACAATCAACTTTAAAATAAACATCTGTTACTAGTCCAGTGGATGAAAAATCCTTGAAAATTTTAAACAAATATTTTGATTTTGTTTATGTACGTATTACCAGCTGCTTCAGAAGATCTATTTGGGAAGAGCTAAAGTTATAGAAGAAGAAACCCATATTGTAAACACCTGGATTTATATTCAACAAAAAGCCAGAAGTAAACACTGTAAAATTAAATTCAATCAACTGGGAGAAGCCTACTTCCCAATGGACTTGAGAGTCTGTTTAACTTCACATAAAAGAGAATAAGACTAAGTGGCAGGAAAATAAAACAGAGGCAATGAAAAGCAAAGGTTCGCTGTTGTGGAAACAGTCATGTCATCCAAATGTTAGGTTATTGCTGGATGTGGGGAAGTGGATTTTTGCCACACCTACACTCTTCCAGTAGCTGTCACATCATTATCAATGCCTCCTGATCCCACGTGTGTCCTCACAGTAGAACTGTACTCTGTAAGTTTTTCAGTGGCTGTTCAAAAGTAGTTTTTCAAAAGTAGCTTTCTAGACTTATCCTCTGAGGTACCTTTGAGTAGAACTGAACTATGAAACTGAACTTTCAGTTAGTAGCTTGAGACTTAACTATTTGCAAGCCCTCAGGGACTCCTCTCACTACATAAGTTCATGATAGCATGACTTAAATATTTCAAAATGACCCATTGAACCTTAAACTAAAAGGGTGAAAATTATCAGAGGTTATTTCATACTCCTGGAGTTGTCTTGCACATGGTATAGTTCTTAACATAGAGTCATGTTCTTATTATTTTCTTCTTAGGTGTCAGTGAGTCAAGACACTTCAAAAGTTTGCTTTTCTTCCTGGCTATCGTTGTTAGATGAGGTCACATTGATTATAACTGATAATAACCACATGTGGTTGAGGAGAACTGCCCACATGTGTTTTTTCTGGCTGTAATAATTTTTTTAATATATAAATCATTTTACTGGAGGCTCTTACAGCTCTTATAACAATCCTTACATCAATTGTATCCAACATATTTGTACATATGTTGCCATCATCATTTTCAAAACATTTTCTTTCTTTTTGAGCCCTTGGTATTAGATCCTCTTTTTTTTTCATCCACCCTCTTCCTCGCATGCTGATAAAGCCCCGATGATTATAAATTACCATTATTTTCATATCTTACACCATCCATTGTCTTACTTTGTCCATGTTTCTGTTGTTTGTCCCCCTGGGGGTGGGGGTTATGAGTTGATCATTATAGTCAGTTCCTTGTTTCTCCTACTTCTCTCCTCACCTTCTCCCTACCCTCACGGTATTGCTTCTCTCAGTACTGTTTCCGAGGGATTTATCTGTCCTGTAATCCATGTGTCAAGAACTCTTATCTGTATTAGTGTACAAGATCTTGTCTAGCCAGATTTGTAAGTTAGAACTGGGGTTATGCCAGTTGCAGGGAGGAAGGATTAAAAAGCTAGAGGAATGTTGTGTGTCCCCTGAGTGCTATGCTGCACCCTGACTGACTCATTCCTTCCTGGTGACCCTTTTGTGAGGGGATGTCCAATTACCTACAGATGGGCTTTGGGTTTCCACTCCAGCCCCCATCATTTGCATATATATATATTTTTTTCTTTAGAGTGCTCTGATGCCTGATACCTGATCCTAGTGACACCTCATGATCACACAGACTGGTGTGCTTCTTCCATGTGGGTTTTGTTTCTTCTCTGCTAGAGGGCCACTTGTTTCATTTCAAGGCTTTAAGACCACAATGGCTACATCTTTTAAAAGTTGAGCACCATTCACCTTCTTCACCACATTTGCTTATGCACCAAATTTCAGCGATTGTGTCAGGAAGGTGAGCATCACAGAAGGTGTGACTGTAATCTTTTTTTTTTTTTAATTTTATTGGGGGCTCTTACAGCTACTACAACATTCAGTACATCATTTGTATCATATTGTAATCTTTAAGGGATTTTTCTGTGAAGATCATGCTTTCAAACTGCCAACCTTTTGGCTAGCATCTTAGCTGTTAACCCTTTACAGCAAAATATCCTCTTTCCCCTCTATTCTCCCCAGATTTAATATTAACTGGTATCTGTGTGAGTTCAGATTTAAAAAAAATGAGTTTCTTGAGCAGTTTTTAAATTACTGTGGTTTAAAAGAGCATGGTGATGTTAGATATAGTGCAGATGAAGGTCGAGAGAGAGAGAGAGAGAGAGAGAGTTGGAGGTTTTAAGTAGGCTTTTTAAAATATATGGTTTTGGAGAACAAATAATTAAATTTGGTGGACAGAAATAAAAGATTAATGGTAAGTCTACTTTTTTCAGTAAAATAAATTATACTGAAATATTATGGTATGCTGTATATACTTGAGTGCAAGCTGATACGAATATCAGTCAAGACAAACTAATTTTACCACAAAACTGCATTAAAAATGTCCTAAGGGGGATGAACCCCAGTGGCGTAGTGGTTGTGCGCGGGGCTGCGGCCCACTGGGATGGAGGTTCGATTCCAGCTCCACGGAGCAAAGGCTGGGCCTCCTACTCCCACCACCTGAGGGCAGTGATGCCCCCCCCCCCAACAAAAAAATGTGCTAAGAAACTCGACTTATACTCAAGTATATATGCTACTTGAAAAGAAAGACGTGCTTGATGGTAAGCAATGATGAGACAAAGTCAAAGACAAGGTCGAGGATTTGTGAATAAATTGCACTGATGTTCTTACATCTTACTACCTCTCTCCACCCTGAAAATGTTGCTTGTGAGAGCTGAGCTTATTAGCACTTTGCGTATATTAATCTTTTGTCCTGGAGAAATCAAACCATTACCTGGATTTTCAAGAGTTTCTCTTTTTTCTGCCCCTTTAAATGAATTTGTGGGGTTTTTAAAATTGCTTTTCAGGTTTGCTACCAATATATTTTGCCTTTTTAAAAAATTCATCTTATTGGAAGCTCTTACAAATAGCATAACCTGGGCTGAGCCTCGATGGCATAGTGGTTGTGCGTGGGAGGGAAGGAGGTTCAATTCCAGCTCCACAGGAGCAAAGGTTGGGCCTCTTACTCCCACCACAAGAGGGCAGTGATGCCCCAAAAACAAAAAAAAATAGCATAACCTTTTATGGTTCAATTACGCCAAGCAGTATTGTACAATTGCTACCACAATCAGATTCAAAATATTTTCTTTTTTCTTGAACTTCTTGAAATTGGCTCCCCTTTGTCTCTCTCCCCTCCCAATACCCCCAGGAACTCTTCTTCTTTTTCTTCTATAATAGTTTTGGGTTTGGGTTTTTTTCCCCCATATGTAACACAATCTAATATATTCATCCACATACACGCTTGTTGTTTGATCCCATCTAGTACGGTTATATAGTCACTAATGCTAGCAGCTCCCAGTTCCCCTCCTTCCCTCATCTCTTTTCCTATACCCTCAAGGAACCATTACTCCTGTCACTGTTTCTGAAGACTTATCTATCTTGACATGTAGTATGGAACAACCTTAAATATACAAATGAACATATGCAAATCTAACATGACTGAGGTAAGACCAATAAAAATAAAGAGAGGAGATACTAAATAGGTAGAGGATAGTTATGTGGTTCATGTGTGTCTTACCACACCCTGGATTTATCGTCCCTTATGTGTGGCCTTTCTGAGAAGAACTTTTTCATTATCTTGCAGGTGAATTTTGGGTTTTCACTAGGTCCACACCCCTTCACATCAGTTTGGTTGCTTGATTTTGCACTCTGGTACCTCTTCCCATTGACACTTCATAATTACACATCCTGGCCTGTTTCTTCTTAGTAGGCTTCATTGCTTCCCTGGTAGATGGCCGCTTATTTAATTATAAGCCTTTAAAATCCCTGATGCCATAACTATTAATAGCTGAGCACCATCAGCTTTTTTCACCACATTTTACTTTTGCCCTTTGAGAGTAATGAATAATACTTAGTCAGACTCCATTGCTTTATTATTAGATGCTTTCAAATCAGGTCCTACTCATCGTGACCCTATGAGCATCGATGGATCCTATGCCACCCTCACAATTGTGCTTTTGTGGGGGCCCATGGATATAGCCACTGTGTCTAACCATTTTCTTAAGGGTCTTCCTTTGGGCTATCTCTTCACTTTACCAAGCAGGATGCTCTTCTCCAGAGACTGGTCTCTTCTGAAAACGTGCCCCAAGTTTGTGAGGAGAAGACTAGCCATCCTTACCTGTCAGGAGCATTGGGACTATCCTGGTTCCAAGACATATCTGGTTATTCTTTGGGTAGACCATGGTACTTCATTAGTAAAAAATGTATGAAAGGTTAATCCGCATTGCCTTTGCAGATTGATCTGACTCCCTTTCACCTTTCAGTTCTTCCTCTTCAAAACTGTTACAAGGAGAAGACTCACATTTTCAAACTCTACCTCTCTCTTTCTGGTTGTACTACCGTAAAAGTTTCAGAGGAGGGACAGTTTTCATAGTACTCAGAGATAAGGATCGAAAGGAATGAGTGAGTTTATTAAAGGTATGCTTTAATAATACTGAAGGGCCTTCAGCTCATCTGATGGTGATTTAGAATGGAAATTCACCAATAAGGTGTGATATTTGCACCCCAATATTCATGTTCTGTTTTTGTTGTCAGGTCTAAACTAAGGGTGAAGTCAACCATTGTGGGTGTGATGTTAATATCCTGCCTTTCTCAGGCCACAAGCTTTCCCTGTTTCCTCTTTTCTTCTTTTCTTGAGGAGCTGTGATTTCTATGGTGAGAAACTAAAATGATAAAGGAATTGTGCATTCAGCTCTTGGTACTAGAAATTCCATCCATTGCCAAACTTTTTCTCCTTATCTTCACTCTATTTAGTAATAAATGCAAGAAAGGGAAGAATTTATATACTATCTCAGGAAATATTTTACTGTCCTCCAACATATAGCACACATAGAAGAAAGCCCTGATGCCTAAGATTAGATTAAATCTCAGAGAGAGAGCAATGAGGTCATTCTAAATGACAAGCAGAGGAAGGATGATATGGAAAGAATTATCACATAAAATGAGGATACTGTCCTCATTGAGGAACAAGTTCCAGCAATGTGTGTCATTATTTTAGTCAAAAACAGAGACAGGGGTGACTTCAGAAACTCTAAAGTATATGCTGAAGCATGTGCCTGAGGAAACACTGGGGTTTGCTATTTCCAAACTGCTTTTTAAAAAAGCAGTGAAAATCAAGTAAGTTATATACCTTAAACTATGTGACAGAAATGAGCTTTTAGGATAACAAGATACAATTGGTACTCTTAGAAGGCAGGTTTTGCAATGATCATTAAATTATTTATACCTTTATTTCTCCAGGGGCTATTAGGTAACTCTTCTTTGAAGCCTTAAATTCCCTGTTTGTCTAATTTGGAAAGTACTTCTGTGACTAACCTTACCAGACCACCAGTCCCTGAGACATCTGTATGGGGGCTGCTTCATGCCCAGTTACTTATGTTTGTGGCCTTACTTAACACCTTCCTGAGTTAGACCATCCCCTTTCTTTTTTTGGGGGGAGGGGCATCATTGCCCTCTGGTGGGAGTGGGAGTGCCCAGCCTTGCTCCTGGAGAGCTGCTGCTAGATTTGAAGCGCCAAGCCAGTGGGCCGCAGTCCCGCACTCAACCACTATGTTACTGGGGCTCAGCTCCCTAATAGAACATCCCCTTTCATAAAGCTTACCAGTATCTCTTTTTGCTGAAAGGGAGAGACTTTTAACAAACTTAATCTTAAATTATATTTCTATACATTTTACTTATAACAGGCTAACTCTTTCACCTCCTCTATCATTATGAAATAAAATTGTAAAATTCAGAGTGGGTAGAATAGGTTCTCATATTCTTATTCTCATAGTAGGAGATATCAATATTCTTTTAAGAGTGTTAGGGCTTAACTCCAAGAGAAGGAAAAATTCTCCATACGAAGGTGCAGAGAGGCAAAAACAAACAAAACTGACAAAGTGCCAATCTGAGAGACATCATTTATTTTCATTGGCGAGGGTGGGTGGCTATCTAGCAGTGGTCTTCTGAACAGAAAATTATCTAATGAGGGTAACATTCAGAGAAGTCTTTTCATAGTTTGAATAAGGCGGGCCATGGAACTCATTCCCACCATAATGCTAGTCTACCAGAAACTCATTACTAGGTCCATGCTATTTTGCTAAACAGCCTGAAAAGGACATCTTAACAACGTTTCTGGCTGTGGTTGCTGTCACTGGGCCACCTGCTCAGAAAGGTATCATCTAGGTGAGCCTAAGGAGACTTTAGCGTCCCTACAGAAATAAACATAAATACTGTTCAACCTAAGGAGACGCTGAGTCCACATAAAGGAGCTGAAGTGCTCTGACACTCTGAAGGAGATGTGGGAAAGGAATGAAGTGTAGAGATGTGTTCAAGGGAATAAATGATCACAATCTGTGTGTGTGTGTGCTATTACAAGATAGACCATCAAGAGCATCAGTTTCCATTGAATAGATTCTGACTTAGCGTGACCCTGTTGGAAAGACTAGTCGTTCTCCATGTTATTTTCAAGGCTGTGAATATTGATGGAATGTCATATGTTTCTCTAATGTAGAAGCTGAGGACCCAATTACAAGACAGCGTTATTATTGTTTGATTCTCTGGAGTCTGTTCCTATTCATATTGACCCTATGCTTACTAGCATAAAACACTCATGTGTCCTGCTCACACTCATAATCATTGTTATATTGGAGCCCACTGTTGCAGACACTGTGCTAATTCATTTTTTCAGTTATCTTCTTTTTTTGCTGAGCTTCCACTTTATCAAACACAATTTCCTGCTCCGAGGACTGACTGGTCTTTCTTGATAATATGGCAAAAGTATGTGAGATACTCATACCATTATAACTTCCTTTTTGTGGTGTGTGGGGGGCATCACTACCCTCTGATGATTGTGGGAGCTACCCAGCCTTGCTCCCAGAGAGCTGCTGCTAGATTTGAACTGCCAAGCTAATGGGCCGCAGTTCCACACTCAACCACTATGCCACTGGAGCTCAGCCACCATTATAACTTCTAAAGAAGAATAATAAAGTATAAATAACCCTGTGAAGATTGGGAAGGGGACTTCTAGAACACTGCATTGTTCATCTCCTGAACTGTTCCAGGTACCAGTTCAGCAGATGCACAATAAAGTATTCTAGAATTTTAATTCTTCTCTAGATTATATTTTGTTATGATCCACACTGTCAAATGCCTTGACATATCCTTAAAACACAACTAAACATCTTTCTGGTATTCTCCGTTTTCACCCAAGATCTGTTTGATCTCAGCAATGTTATCCCTTATTTGAAGTCCTCTTCTGATTCCAACCTGAATCTCTGATAGCTCCCTGTCAATGTACTATTACAACTGTTGATGAAAGATTTTCATTAAACTTGTACTGACATATGATATCAGTGATCTTGTTCTATAATTTTTGAATCCTGTGAGCCACCTTTCTTGCAAGGGTACTTTGGCAGTTACATAATCTGTTGTCAATTTGAGACTGAAGAGTGACTGGGGTGTAGGTAAGCCTGTCAATCAGGTCGCAGTTTGATGACCTCATTTGGAGGCACTAAGGAGATAAATAGTTCACTGAAGGCTGGAAAAGACTCACTCCCTGCAAGACGTGCTCGCTGACAAGACTCAGAGAGCTTTAACTACAGACCTGGAGCTAAAGGGGCCATATAGAGACCCCCTGCCAGCACTGAGATGCCTTTACCGCCACTGAATCCACAAGTCTTTGCACCCACTGCCATGTGATATTCCTGCATTCAGCATCATTGCATGTGTTTCGAGTCTTTATAGATTGAAATCAGACATATGGGCTTATAGTAGATTTTATGGACTTGATTTTGATTGGTCTGAGATATTTTCCCAATATTAAATTGCTCTTATATAAAAAGCTCTTACTTATACATATATGAGTGTACATGAATTTGTTTCTCTAGTCTAACTCTCAGACTAACACAGGTACATATATGGATCACTTCCAGTTTGTTAGCCAAGTTGCTGTCTTCCAGATTTCCTTTCATAGATGAGTGAGTGTTCCCATGGCTTCATCAGCTTTTTGAATCATTCCCATTGGAATCCCATCAATTCCTTGATCCTTGCTTTTAGCTAATGCTTTCAGTGCAGCTAAATCTTCTTTTAGCACAATTGGCGAAATGGTGGAATGACCAGTTCTTTTTTGCACAGTGTCTCTGCAGTCTTTGTATCTTCTTTTGTTGCTTCCTGAATCTTTCAATATTTTGCTCATAGGAACTTTCAATATCGTATCTCAAGGATTGAGGTTTTTTTCCCCTTGAGTTCCTTCAGGTTATGACATCATGAGCATCTTCTTCCCTTCTGATTTTCAAGTTGTAGGACTTTACAAATTTCATTATAATATTTGTTTTTGTCTTCTCAAGTCCCCCTTAAATTTTTCTATTAGATTATTTGAATTTATCATTCCATCCATTTGCTTAATGGTACTCTAAAACTAAAAGCAAGTTTCAGAGTCTTTTTTGACATCCACTTTGATCTTTTCTTTCTTTCCTGCTTATTAAATGACCTTTTACTTTATTCACAAATGATGATTTTTAATGTCCTCCTAAAGGCTTTCCATCATTAGTGTTCAATGCCTCAAATATATCTTAAAATATTCTCAATATCCAAGTGGGATAGATTGAAGTTTATAATTTGGCTCTCATGGACTTGTTTTAATTTTTTGCCCTGAAATTTTATATAAACAACTTGTGGTTTATACCACAGTCAGCCTATTATCTAAGCTTAATTTTTGATATTGAGCTTCTCCATGCTTTCCCCACAGATGTAGTCAATTTCCTTTTTGTCTATAACCTCCTTTGAAGTCCATGTATATAGTCACCTTTTGTGTTATTGAAAAAAATATATTTGATATGAGCAAGTCCTTGGTTTTACAAAAGTCTACCTTATCATTTCCAGCTACATTTTTATCACTAACACCACATTTCCAACTATTATTCCTTTCTCTTTTTTTCAATTCTTGCATTCCAAATGCCAAAATTATTAAACATCAAAAAAATATGGAGCCCAAATATAGACCAGTTATTCATCTGCAATCATGCCAATCAAATACCTTCATTACATATTCGATTAATTTATCACTAGAATCATTGGTAGTGTCTTCAATTTCTTCATCACTAGTTTTTGTGGTTTGTGCATTTATTTGAATATAGCGGTATTGATTGAATTTCCTTGAAGGTAGATAGATATAATCATATTACAGACAATATTGTGTTCCATGATGGATTTTGGAATGCTCTTTTTGGCAACAGTGTCATGTCATTCCTCTTGATTGTGTTATTCCTGGTATATTCAATTATATGATTTTCTGATTCAGAATGGCTAATACCAGTCCATTTCAGCTCACTGACACTCAGGGTATCAATCTTTATGCTTTTCCTTTCCCTTTTGATGAATTCCTATCATCCTGGGTGTATACTTCACATTTCAAGTTCCAGTCATTAGCAGATACTTGCAGTTGTTTTTCTTGAGTCATTCCCTATCAACGTGTGAATATTCCCAAGGCTTCACTCCTCCTGCCTGTCCCCAACTGACTTCCCCATGGTTCATGCTACTCAGAGATATCAGTCCCTCCTTGGTCACAATTTGAGTGTCTTCTCTCACACTGTCTCAGATAAATTTCTGCTTCTATTCTTTAGGCCTTCAATTTATGGCAACGTTTTAAAGCCATGCATAAGGTTTTCAGCACCTTCTTCCTCTGAAGTAGGTAGCTGCATCCTTCTTCATTGTCTGTTCTTAGTCGGGGAACTCTGCTGATACCTGGTCACTTGGGTAAGTAACCCTACTGGGTTTGACATACCACCAACATAGCTTCCAGCATCGCAGAAACCCACAAGCCATTTGTAAGACCAAATGATACACAAATTCTTAGCAAATTCAAATGTTGCAAAGAGAGATTATCTATCTGATAACTCAGACTTCCTAGGTGTAACTCAGCAATTGGTCCTCTGAAATTTCTTTTTGGTGTGCCATGCAAGAACTCTCCCGGCACCATGCATGGCAAGAATTTCTTTACAGATCACAACTTTGCCTCAGCTATTTTTGTTCTATGTTATTTACAGTTTTACAAGAAGTTCACAATGCTGCATGGTCCAGGCTCCATTCTTAAGTAGGTAGAAAAGACAAGTTTAAAATTTAACAACAACAACAACAAAATGGAGCCCTTAATCAGACCCAGATTATTTTCAACCATGCCAAACACTTCCGTTTTAATATCCTTAGCTTATGGAGAAACTACTTCAAGAAAAGCTATAATTAGATCATTCAATGCTTACCTCTGCTTCTTTGGCACATATGTGTGTACCAATTCTTGCTGTTTTAGATAGATGGTCTCAGGGAGCCCAGTGTGATTCTAGAAAAACTTACTGGACCTCTGCCCGTGCTGGGCTTCACAATGTCATAGACTATATATTTTTTTCTTTTTAAAATCATTTTATTGAGGCTTGTACAGCTCTTAGTACAATCCAGCCATCCATTCATCGTGTCAAGCACATTTATACATTTGTTGCTGTCATCATTTTCAAACCATGTTTTTATCTACTTGAGCCCTTGGTATCAGCTCCTTGTGCCCCACTCCCTCCCTCATGAACCCTTGGTACTTTATAGATTATTATTATTTTTCATATCTTACACTGACTGAGGTCTCCCTTAACCCGCTTTTCCACTGTCCACCCCCCTAGGAGGGGGTTATTTATGGATCATTGTGATTGGCTCTCCCTTTCTCTTCCCTCCCCCTTACTCTTCAGGTATCATTACTTTCAATATTGGTCCTGAGGGGTTATCTTTCCTGGATTCTCTGTATTCCCAGATCTTATCTATACCCATGTACATCCTCTGTGTAGCCATATTTATAAGGTAGAATTGAAATCATGATAGGGGGTATGGTGGGTGGGTGGGAGAAAACTTTAAAGAGCTAAAGGAAAGCTGTATATTTCAACATGCCATAATGCATCCTGACTGGTTCATTTGTTCCTTGTGAACCCTCTGTAGGGGATGTCCAATTGTCTAGACTGTAGCTTATGAATTAGCAGTCCCAAAGTTACCGTGCATATTCTCTGTTTAGGGGCACTCTTGTTAATGGCAGTATTTTTATTTAGGATCAGAGGGTTTGCTCCTTGTTCTTCTTATGAATACACCAATTCTAGAATCATTTCTGTACAGGGTCTCACTGATGACTTTCTTTGAAAGATACGCAAGGAAAACCCCTTTGGTCCATTGTAGCAGAGAGACCAGCATGTACTCAAGTTGCAGGCGGGCCTACGTGAACAAGGAGCACCAGGACACAGCCACCTCCATCCAGAGAATCTCCTCTTAGGGCACACGATTTACTAACAATCCGCATTCAAATACCCTCTTATCCAGTGGTGGGTTTCCAATAATTTCACAGCCAGCTCACTACCCTAATGACCATTTGAAATATTTTCACCAAGCAAGCCCACATACCAAACGGTGAATTAAAATAGGAGCAATAAAAGAGGTACCCATTTAAAAAGAGTAAGAAGTATAAATTTGTGATTTCCACATGGGCTTTTCCCCAGTCACCCGCCTTGGTCAGAAACATGATGACAGGTGCCATTTTAGCGTGTTTGCCTGATGCAACAAAAAAAGTTAGGTAATGATTCTGCAAACCAGTAAAAACTGGCTGAATGCCATCATTGCCTTTATCTTCTAATCACCACCTCCTCCTGAAACTCAAAAATAAGAGGTTGTCTTACCTTATTCAGCAAGGGTGCCTTAGAAATGTGGACAGTGAGACTTCGTCACGTGTACCTTACACTGACCAGTCCTTGGAGAAAGACATAACTTTTGTAAAGAGAAGGTGATAAAAAATGACCAATACCTTCTGCCAGATAGATGGGAGAAATAGTGACAGCCATGTAATATATCAAAGACAGTAAGAGTAGAATTTTCCTGA
This sequence comes from Nesogale talazaci, assembly GCA_004026705.1. Taxonomy (NCBI): domain Eukaryota; kingdom Metazoa; phylum Chordata; class Mammalia; order Afrosoricida; family Tenrecidae; genus Nesogale; species Nesogale talazaci. Next base: position 3,527 of record PVJH01002441.1, on the reverse strand, counting down.
CCATGTTTTTTGTTTTTTAACGTATTGTGTACAGGGTCACGATGAGTCAGAATCCAAATTGTTAGCAACAACTAACAATTCACCTTAGCTTAAAACTATAGCAGATGAAACTTAGAAAATATAAATAAGAATCAAGACACTTCTAAATATGAGCGTACCTTGGTACCTAAATAGTTTTCTTCTGTAGTTTTATGATATAAATAGAAATCATGCACCTTTTACAAGTAATTACAATTTGTTACTAACATCAGTTTTACAAGGGGACTGAACGATACTTTTCTGAAGAGAATGTTTTCTGTATGTCAATTGTCCCTCATACACACAAACCTGCAACAGCAATGTTTATATTAAGTAAATGAGGCAGATGATTAGTTAAAATAATTTGGACTGGCAAACATATTCTCTGTTCTTGTTGAATGATTCAAATATAGAAAGGAGATGCACAATCAGTCCGTCCAAGAGTGTCCCAACATTAATGGGGGGGGATTTATAATTCTACAAAAGTAAGCACAAAAATCACTTGAGATGCAGTTTTCTTCTGATAAGTTCCAAATTGTTCTGTGACCAGTAATCAATAAACTGTCAGTTGTTCTAAAATTAGTATTGTCAGACTATTTGATTTTGCAAATCTGGCACTTGTAGCATTAGAATACAGTAAAACTAGCAACACAAGTGGGTACTCTATATCTCTTTGATCATAGTTGTATCCATAGAGGTCATATACAGAATCCATTATACTTCTTCACAAGTTTTGTCCTGGAATCTTCCTCCCTGTACTCACCTACTTCAACTGTTTTTGCTCAGTGCTGTCCAGTTGATTCTGCTCCAGTTGCACTTATGAAGACCTGATGTGAAACAGAATGAAACACAGTGTGGGTCCGTGTCATCCTCACAATGAGCCTTACGTTTGAGCCCAGTGTTTCAACCACTGGTTGTGTCCATCCATTTTGTTTGAGATCTTTTTCTTTTTCACTGTCCCTAAACTACCAAGCCTGGTGCCCTTCTCTAGGAACTAGCCCCTCTTGATAATATGTGTCTCATAAAAAAAGGAAATTCTATAATTTTATACTTTATATGTATATATCAGTAATATATATGGTATAGCTTCTTCTCTCCTTTGGCATGAGTTTCATGATGTATGATAGTTCTGTTTGGCTCTCATTTTTTATGATTGTCATTATTACTTGACTTTCATAGTCATTTCCATGGCATATTGACATTAAATTTCTGTATAGTTCTCTTCTGTTTTGATTATTACTATTATTATCTATTACCATTATTACCATTGATGTAATCTCAGTTTCTATGTACCTTATTTTGAAGACTGCAGTACATGCTTTTCAATAGTACTTTAAAGTACAGGTCATTTTATGTAAAAATCATAATTAATATCCGTGCATTGTGAACATTTATCTTGAATAACATTTAGCAGTTATTCTGAGATTTTCAGTCTAGATGATCATCATGTGGAAATAATGACAATTCATTTCCATGTGTCTCCTTGTAAGCTTTATTTTTTTCTTCTCTTCTTAAATTAGCTAGTTTAATGTGTACCAAATCCAAGAAAAGCAAACATTCTTGACATATTTTCTCATTTGTGTTTCCCTTTGGTATAGAGACACTCATATTTAATAGATGTAGATTGACTAATGCATTCTTTGATGTCTGTCATTTTTAGAGAGGAAATTTTCTGCCCCTCATTATAATATGAGGAGTCTTTGGAATTTCTAGACTTATGCAGGTGTGTCTATGACTAAGTCCACATTCATCTCCCCCAGTAAGATTTGAAATACAGCTCTAATCACATCGATACCACCCAGATGTGCTACTACAACTCCTCCCAATGATTCACACATGCACCAGGTATTTTTAGCTCCTGGTTTCACCTGGATTCTAGAGATTTGCCTTGCTGTCTTTGAGTTTAATAGTATACTAAATTTTAGTTATTGTTCTGTTTATTCCGTTTCTATGTTCTTAGAATGGCATGTGGATTTCCCACAGCAGCTTGCTGTATGATTCTTCTAGAAGTTAGTCTTCTGATCTCCATAGCTTCTTAGATGTTTTTAGATCATGCTTTCTTTTAATTTACTTCTTCTAATTTCTACATATTTTAGCATATTTACTTAATTGTATATTAGCATACCTAGCTAAAGGAATTAAGGAGCTTTGTGATGCTATTGACAATGTTCTGGATGTCTAACTGCAAGGTTAACGGTTCAAACCAGTGGGAGAAAATATGTCTACACCCTAGGTAAATGGAATAGACACACAATGACTAGTCTGTCTCTCCACCTTAGATGAATGCACATATGCCTTCTGTTCCCTGACTAGTGCTGCAGAAGGTAGCAGTCTACAAACTTATCAGTAATGCCATGCCTCCTCTCATCCCCACTTCTGTCTATGAATACCTTGGCTGATATGTAAACCTTCAAATTGTAAACTGTCCCTTTGTGTGTAAACCTGTCATGTGTTGCAGTCTGCTTGCAGGGAAAGGGTTTAAGCTTGCCCTTAATAAAGCTCTGGCCCTGGGGTGTCTTACTGCAGGGACTCAACACCCTAGCTTTTTTCTTTCTCTTTTGGGTATGTTTTCTCAGGGATGATCATACCCTGTTGAATTTATTTGAATTGTAAGATAAGAGCCATTTTGTGCACTATCCCATGAACACAAACCCATGAACTCTATAGGAGAAAGATAAAAATGTCAGCTCCTGTAAAGGTTTACAGCCTTGGAAATCATATATGACATAGCTTCCAAAGTTTATATGGCTTACTGACCATAATCAGGATAAAGTGTAGCTATCTGCTTTTGCAGTACCAGCCCCCACCTCCTCACTCTATTATTTCAGCACCCTCAGTGGGCTGCACCAGTGGCTCTGGGAATTACTGCTACAGGATCACCATGAGTTAGAATCATCTTGTTTCGCTCAGCTTCATGACTTCTGGGCTTGCTTTTATGATCTAGTTCTACAGTTCATAAAGGGGTGGTAAACTTGGACCAACACTGAATGAATTCGGAGTTCTCTAAGGGTTTTCCAGAAGTGTTGCCTAGCTTAGACTCAAAAGTAAGAAGCCTGGAATTTGAGACTCTCTAGATCTAGATTGAGTTCCACTTAGAGATGCTTGGTAGTCAGTTCTTATGAAAAACCATACATGTCAGGGAAAGCTAGAGGACAGGTTACAGAGATGGTAAACAGCTATCTAACGTGATCCCGCAAAATTGACAAGGCGTGGCCAATCTGCGATGGATGCAGGTATAAATGTGTTCTTGTTCCTCTCCACCAGGGGCACTTCACGTAGGGCGAAGTGATCAAACCCTTGGATGGTTTAGGACACCAACATAGTGGCGGACAGTGCTGAGATTATTTGGGCCATATTACTGTGCACTAAAAGCATCCTCAGATATACATTTTACCACTGTTTCTTCTATTTGCTGCTTACTCAACTCTTTCAGGTAGGTGCCAGAACCCTACGTAAATAACATTTTTTAAAACTTGTAGGTTTTCATCGTTGTTGTTGTTGTTGTTGTT